>PVIW01007188.1:0-76046 GCA_004026585.1 Noctilio leporinus | reverse complement strand
TCATATGATATTTGTCCTTCACTGACTGGCTTATTTCACTAAACATAATACTCTCCAGTTCCATCCATGTTGTTGCAAAGGGTACAAGTTCCTTCTTTCTTTCTGCTCTATAGAATTCCATTGTGTAAATGTACCAAAGTTTTTTGATCCAATCATCCACTGATGGGCACTTAGGCTGTTTCCAGCACTTGGCTATTGTAAATAGTGCTGCTATGAACATAGGTGTGCATAGGTTCTTATGAATTGGTGTTAATGTAAATCATTTATGCCAGTCTTAATGACTGCACAAATCAACATCTAAAGCAAGGCAAATTTCAGTTCAAATTAAAAGACATGGGTAATCCACTGCTCCCTGTTGAAATCTATTTTTATGCTACGGTGGCCTTTGTTTCCACAGGAAGTTGAAGAGCCTCTAAGGAACATACATTTGGATGGCTCAGTAGTTGTCACTGATATGTTAAAATTCATTCATTACTTCTTATTAGCAGCAAGCATTTGAAAGAATGAAGCCAATTCTAAGACTCATTTATTTCTAAATTATATTATCTTGTTTTAAAAAATGCTCAGAAAATACATGTTTGTTTAAAAGAGAGAAATTCAGGCTTTTGTCTTTTGTATACTTTGTTTTCATATCCTGAGTGTGTGGTAAAATATCTGGATTAGCAGCTTCCCTATCAATGTATACGCACACAGCTGCAGAATGCTGTTTGTGGTGATGTCTGAACCTTCTGTCACCTATCCCACCTGAAATATTTCCAAAGTGCTGACCTCCAGGCTGAGCATCAGCTACAAATATTTTGCCTGAATTTCCATGGAGTAATGACTAATGCCATGCTTAAGAAAAAAATTCCAATATATAATACCCACAGTAAGTACAACTAAAACTAATCTATGATTCTCTTCTTTGACAAACAGTATTATTATTAGCAGTAATTTTGAGATTTCAGCAATTTTGTAAGAGGTAATATGTTTTCAGATGTTCAAGTAATATAAGTGGAAAATATCCAACTTCGAAATGTATAATTATTTTAACTTGTGTTTCAGAATAGTTTCTAAAGATAATTGGTAATCATTCTATTGGAGTATTTACATAAACTGAGTTTAAAATTATAACTGAAAAATGCTTAACTCCTAATTGTATTAACTGGCCTATGTAAATTTCACTTTAAAAGTCTCTCTTACAAATTTAAATGACAAAATTTCACTATGTGGGATTGAATTAACAGATAATATTGGGAGGGGGAAAAGTAGATTTATGTTGGAGGGACATTTTGCTGGGTCTATAAATATCATTTTAGAATTAAAATCAATTTTTCATTCTTTATTTTGTTCAAGTTGAAGTAAAATCATTATTCCATTGGCGTGTTTTTCTTGATACTACAGACAGTGGTTAATGAGAAGATTAATGAAATAATGCACACATTTCATTAGAGGAAAAAATCTTTGTTCTTTAGAATGTGGTTAAATGGTTTATTTCTTTCCTTTTCCACCTCACCAATTCTCCAGCTCTCTGAGCCAAACCAGTCCTGCTCTGGTTGACACATGTCAAGCTCTTGGCTTTGTTATTATTCTCTTCAAAAGAAGTACACAGCTTTGATGTTTACTCAAGTAACAATATTCTAATTGTGTGTGTGTATAAAGACTATCATTTATATATAAAATAATGTCTTTGTGTATGTGTGTGTGTATATATATATATATATATATATATATATATATCATATCTAAACTAATTTATGTCCTTTAGACAGTTGTTTTTTAAATATACAATTTTCTGCATCTTAATAATACTTTATACCACTCAATGAGATAAGAAGTTCAAGGTTTATGGTCTAATAATTTATCATTCCTAAGCACTGTGTACCCATATTTTAAGTAAGATAGTTATCTGTTAGGATAATTTAAGTCACAGAAAGACAATAAAATCAAAAAATTAGTTATACCATGTAATCTGATATTGTATGCATTTTTGAGCAAGTTACAATAAACAGTATAAATAAACATAAATTTGTATTTTTTTCTAAGAAGTAGTCCAATAACCCACTTAGAGCCAAGGTTAAAATAAATATAAATACCATAGTTCAAATTAAACTAAGTATTATAGACTTTGTTTACTGATTATTTTGTCTTTATCTCTAAAGGCAGGTATCTTATTTTTTCTTGAAAATATTCCTCATCTTGTTTCCTCCACGTTATTTTAATGATTTCTCTTCTTCTTAGGTGCAAAGCTAGAGAGCCTTTCCTAGAACCCTTTGCCATTAGCTGTGTGCTAATTTATAGTTAACAAAATGCCAAGAGAAGTGAGACATGCTGTTTCCAGGCCTACCCCCATGAAACCATCCACTCATGCTCTGCCATGCTGACTTGAGGAGACTTGTATTTTCAGCCAGAAACATATGGCACATTTAAACTAGCATAACTAGGGTAAGGCTGAATAAATGAACTCATTACAAAGATATATTCAGCAGGTAGGAAATCCACATAGAATAGTACAATATTCCAGGACCATATTGTATTACATTTACTGAGAGGGAAGAAGTTATCAGAGGTGGGGGAGAGCTTTGATGTTCCCTGTAGGGACGGAGCCAGCCTCTGGGACACCACGCAAGCCCAGAGGTATGTCAACCTGACACCATTTGCTTCTGTCTCTGTGTCCGAATTTTCCCTTTTGCAAGGCTACTCATTGTATTGGATTAAGGTCCACACTAATAATCTCAGTTTCACTTGATCACTTCTTTAAAGACTATCTCAGAATAGGGCCACATTCTCAAATATTGAAGGTTATGACTTTAAAACATGAATTTTTTAGGGATATAATTCAACCCATCCCAGAACCCATTAATGTAATCTACACAGATCGATGTGAAAGGACCCAAGTAGAGAGGAAGACACTATAGAGTGGATCTGCAGAGGTGCAGAAATTTAAAGTCTATTATATACTGTAGTTTAGCATACCCTGTTAAGGAAAGTGAATACTTAATTGATGTTATCTACTCCCTTATTTAAATACTCTCAGTACATATCAGTATTGTGTGTAATATGGTTCATGGTTCTTCCTGTGGCATTCAATGACCTAAACAACCTGACTACCAGGGTAGTTGCAGAACTTATTCTCACTCTTTCCTACTTAACTGGTCTCAAAGGTGCATTATTTCCTTCTTCTCTTCCTTTGATATTATTGTTGACTTAAGAAAATTCTCCTCTCATTGCTTAACAGAAATAATGTAGTGTGATGCAGGCTTTGCTGTTCTATATCAGCTGAGAAAATATTTGTTGATGTGTATTGGTATAGGTCAGTCTTCTTATTCGCATTCACTGTTCACATAATCACTATGCTCTTTTTAAAAAACTCAACATAATTTATTGCATGTCCACATGACTACATAAACAGTAACTGATAAATGATTCTCTCAAGAGTAACTAAAGATGTTTCTCACTTGTTCTAGTTTATTTGGCTCTGGACAGCTGTTGGCACAGGAGCTGCCTTCCCCAAACAAAGGGACAAACCAACAAAATCTGCATAAAAAAGCCCTAAGAGAGCTAATAGAGTTTATGCAATTACTTACAAATCAGGATCTGGACTATGAGTTTAAGAGTAAGATTGCAAATGAATGGATTTTTTTAAAGGCATGGATGCACTTTTAATAGTATGAACTTAAAAAAACACTTTAAAATCCCATAATTGACAAGGTCAGAAGAGTCTAATTTATTTTTGTCTTTTAATTCCAAACCTTACTTCTCTAAGATGTTAATTAGGACTTTGAATTGAAGGGATAATACACATCCACACCGCCCCCCCCATACTCATTTAATAGAATAATATAATGTTATGTATAATTTTACTATAATATATCTGGCTGGTGTGGCTCAGTGGATTGGCGCCAGCCTGTGAACCCAAGGGTCACTGGTTTGAGTTCCAGTCAGGGCACATAACCAGGCTGAAAGCCAAGTCTCTAGCCAAGTTCCCAGTTGGAGGCAGGTGAAAGGCAACCATACATTGATGTCTCTCTCCCTCTCTGCCTCTCTCCCTACCCCTCTCTCTAAAAATAATGAATAAAATATTAAAATATATATATGTGATATAATGGAAATATTTAATGATGTTTATAATACAAGTGACACATGGTATATTAGTAGCATAGTTAATATGACTCATGCATCAGCATTATAAATATAACTGACATAAAGTGCAACATCACATTGTCATATTTGTGTTTGCCATAGAATACACGTACCAAACTATCTTAATCTCTCTCCACACCTCATGCGTATGTACACCCATGGTTGTCAAGAGCAGGTGACAAATGCTATCTATTTGTGTTTGTTTTCCCTCTTGATATACTATATGCTGTTGTCCAGCAGTCTAACATCATTGCTTGGTCCCTTTTCACTTTCCCTTTCATTAAGAGATGAGCAACAGCTATAGCTAATTTCTCACTAGTTTTCAATATGTGTAGTTTTAGTATCTGTACTATGCCATTGAATGTTTCACCTTACTTAAGCTCTTATTTTCCTTCCTGCTTTTGTTAGGTTAAGCAATCACACATTTTTTCTTCAAAAGGGCCATATTCCTCTGCAGAACCCACTGTTTTTCCTTGGTCTACAAAATAATGAACTCAGTTATTTTTCATGGAGGGTATTAGTTGCACTCTTTTTGAGAAAGCCCTTCATCATGGGTCTAGCACGACCTTGCTGCTCTTTTCCTCACAATTTCATAAGAGCATGTGAGGAAGGTTGCTTTTCCTATATGCATATTTAAAGAGAAACTCACCTCTCAACGGAAGCAAGGTGAAGGGGTGGAGAGTAGGGGGTGGAATGCATGTATACAATTCACCTTTATTTTAAAAGAGTATGTTAATAGTAAAAAAAATTATGACCACAGGCCCTGGCTGGTAGCACAGTGGATAAGGCACTGGCCTGCGAACCCAAAGGTTGCAGGTTTGATTCCCCAGCTAGGGCACATAACTAGGTTGAAGCCAGGTCTCCAGTCAGGTCTGTGGCTGGAGGCAGGTGAAATGCAACCCATACATTGATGTCTCTCTCCTTCTCTGCATCTCTCCCTTCCCCTCTTTCTAAAAGTAATTAAATGAAAAATGTTTAAAAAAATTATGACCACAGCATTTTTTAATTGAATTAAGCTTAAAATTGAAGATTTTTAAGCCCTGGCTGGTAGCACAGTGGATAAGGTGCCAGCCTTCGAACCCAAAGGTTGCTGGTTCGATTCCTAGCCAGGGCATATAACCAGGTCTCCAGCCAGCTCTGTAACTGGAGGCAGGTGAAAGGCAACCATACATTGATGTCTCTCTCCCTCTCTCCCTTCTCTCTCTAAAAATAATAAAATCTTTTTTTTTTAATTGAAGTTTTTTTCTTACTTCTAGAAGTATATTTATTTTAATTGTATTTTCTCCATTATCATTTATCCCCTGCCATGTAGTATAGAAAACTAAAGTTAATGGATCCCCACTTTCATTATTGTTCTTTATATATGACAATTTAGAAAAGAAGATTTCTAAAATTTTTCCATTATTTCAAAACAACCAAGGACCTGTGAAGAAATATTTCTGAATAGAGATAATTTAGACCTGATATAGATAGGTTATCAACTACTTTATGTTAAAAATAAACAGCAACAGTGGGTATAAAGAACAAAAAAAGTTATATAACATAAATGAAAGTCGTATTTTTGTTATTAAAACATTCCTGACTAGCAATTTTATACAAAAACTAATACAAATGCAAACCTGAGTTAACTTGAGTAGCAAACTACATCCGTCTGTTCATTAAGACATTGTTGACCAGCAATTTTATAGCAAAAGCTAATGCAAGTGCAAGCCTGAGTTACCTCATTATCAGTCCATAATATTTGGGCTTGAAAACATAAGTTTTTTCATGACTGGTCAACAATGTGTTAAAAATTCTTATAAGTAGCATGTGAAAAAAAAGTGGATAGTGAAAAACAGGTAATCTCGAGAGTTTTAAAAAATATGTTTCACATTTAATGTTTAAGAACACTTTACATAATATGTTGCCACTTCTCAAATACATACTACACACATTATAGTAGAAAAATTAGGTTGGGAGGGAGGAGATTTGTATTCTAATCTAGCCCTCCCACAGATTGACAATGTGATCTAAGAAAGAGGTCTACCTTCCCTGAGTCTCAGCTCTCAAATGTGCAAAATGAATGTTATGGACTGAATTACATCTCTCCAAAACTCACATGTTGAAGTTCATCCAGACCTTCAGGACTTCAGAATGTGACTGTATTTGAAGACAGAGTCTTCAAAGAAATAAACTAACATGAGATTATTAGTTGAACTCCAATATGACAAATGTCCTTTTAAGAGGAGGAAATTAGGACAAAGACACACATAGAGGAATATGGTGTGAAGACACAGAGAGAAGATAGCATCTACAAGCCAATGAGAGAGGCCTTGGAGAAAAAACAATCCTGCCAATACCTTCATCTTAGACTAAGCTTCTATTCAGTCACATAGTGTGTGGTAAACTGTGACAGCAGCTTGACCTAACCAACACAGTGGGCATTGTGAGTTTTCTAAGGTGTGGATACGGCTATGTGTGTGTAAAGCATTTGGCACATGGTAGTTATTCAATGTGTGCTAATGAATATCATTCTTGCTGTGGTTAGTTTTGTTTATTGGGAAGGTAATTTACAATTCTGATATTTATCTTGTCTTGAACATATAGCAGTTCTTTTAGGGTAGGGGAGAATAAGAGATCAGATTGTATTTTCTGCGGCATGGGTCATAGGGCCCATGACTTAAAAGTTGTTCATAGGTTTTGGAGTAAGAATAGCCTTGGAATGGTATTATTTCTAACTGTTATTTTCTGTATTCATCTCTCCATCTTTCAGTTTTCCATCTGGGAATGTGGATAATAATTAAATTTGCTTTTTGAAAAAAATTCATATATGTAATAGAATTACTACTGGACAAAAATGAATGTTTAATAAACTATAATTGCTCTATTCTCATGCATTTTTTATACCTTTTCCAACACAGCTCAGGCCAGAACAGCTTTTCCTGGTGCACCTTTCTGTCTCTCCTATCACCTTTCATGAGCCTTTTTGTTTCCTTAGGAGCCAAAGTGATATGCCTTTTGTGATATGATTGCTACTGCTGTCCCAATGCTCATACACCTGCTTTTCCTCCAGACAATGGCTGTCCCTCTGTCCAGAGAAAAAGTATTATCTTGGCTAAAATAGCATTTCCCATAGTGCACTGCCCCCCAACACTGGCCACTCAATAGCTTAAAGTACTAAAAAAATATTAAGGGTTCTGTGCCCATGTCTTGAGTTAAGCAAAAAGTGTGAGACTTTATTAAACAGAATTGTAGAGGTATTAAAATCCTCATATGCATTTTGAGTGGTCAGGAGAGATATGTGTAATGTAGCTTCTCCTCAATTTTGTTGATAATAGACTATTTTTGGGTTAATACTCTTATGAATCTATATTCTAGACAAGATTTAAATAGTTCTGATCTAAGGAAGATAGAGCTTCCTTAAAACCTCTCCTTTAACTTCTTTGCCAATCCCTGTTTTGGTCTCTTTTATTTTCTTCTTTATTGGCTTTAATTATTTTTACTAAACAATAATCTATTTTCATGAAAAAATAATTTATTTTAGTCTATGTACTGGATAAGGATTATGGTATGTATTTTAAGGTATCACTTAAAGGTGGAAGAGGCAAAAAACACATGAAAGGCACTAAATTTATATTAACATTTAAAACTTCTTAAAAGTCAAAGAAGGTCAGTTAAGGGCAAATGTCATTTTTATTTATCAGATTGGCAAAATAATACCTGATGCTTGTGAAGTTTTGGGGATAGTCACCTTCAAACACAGCTTTTGAGAATATAATAATATTATCAATAATTATTCTGGATAATGGTTTTTCTTGATTTTCAAGTTTTCTACAGTAAATATATTTTATTTTGATATCAAAAGAAATACCAGTTTGTTTTTATAATTTCTGTAAGTGGAAAATAATATAAGGTTTTCATGGCTTTTTTTGTAAACTAGCTTATGTAAGGTTGTTGATAATATGACCCTTATAATATTTTTCCTAAGTACTAATTTAAGGACACATAGAAAAGGCAAAGTGGTTTGATAAACATTAATTCACATACAAGTGCATATGAATTCTAATCAGGATAACCTGCATATTAAAATGATAAGAACAATACCCGTAGGAAGTCTGCTACTTATAAGATTAAGTAGAAAAGAAAATAAGTATTTCTTACCTGATAAACACTGAATATTTTTGTCCATCATCCACTTTAATAGTAGTGTTAATGCTTTTTAATTTTGTTTCACCAGCACAGAGAAAGTGGTACTATGGGAAAAAAAGATTTTCCTTAGTTTTTCAGTGTGAAATTAATTTATATTTTATATATTGTACTTGACAATTCACCAATATTATTTATTGTGTTAGTGAAACAAGAAGTCTGCAACTTAAAGAGGAGTGACAGCTCAAGGTTTACAACTAAAAAGTGCTAAAATTAAAACACATAAATATATAAATATTACATATTCTTGTATATACTGGTAATGGGTATACACCCACACCCACACACTTCTTGTTTCTCCAATATTCTGGGGAATCTGATTGAGAAAGACAGCTGCTCCTGCCAACAGGAACAAGTAATATTGGCAATTATCATTAGGTATTGGCAACTGGGCAATGCAGATACAAGTGAATACAATCTAGAGGGTGATGTTAATGTCACAGGAAAGGAAACTCAAAGATTATGAGAGTTAACCATACATTCTAAGTTTTCTAAGGCTTGAGGAAGCCTATAGCCATTTGTAGGATTATGACTAAAGGAGCCAATTGACTTAAAAAGGGCAAATCATGTCTATAACTTTTATGTTTGACCAGACAACTCTGAGAATTTCATGAGCGGGCTCTACAGCCTATTTATTTTCTAACAGTGTGTACCTGAGTATATATTGGTTAGATTGTGGCTAATCTTTCCTAGAAAAAGACTTTCCACCCTTTATTATATCTATATGACATCAGTAAGTCATATGTAAGTTAAAGAAAAATAGTTGCATAGAATTACATAACTCTTATTATCCAGCTATATTAAATTGATATCTGAATCTTCCCACATATAGCCCAAAGGTAAATATGCTATGTATTTTAATTTGTAATGATATTTGGGCATTGCAAAAGGTTCTTTTCTATTATATAATTATCTGTTCCAGGTTCACTTTAAGAAATACTTCAAACAGTATTGATATTTTCAAAAACAAATGCACCTACCTGAACTTTGCAGAAAAATAAGTATAACATTTGGATATATATTCTTCTTAAGCCATGTGAAATTAAGTAAAATTCACTGTTTACTGAATTTTTACCCTGTGTCTAGTACACAACTAAAGTTGCCTAAGAATACATTTAATATTTTTGACAGTATAGACAATAATTTCTTTCTTAAGTATAACACTTGGAAATCTGTGTTTCTAGTTAAGATAGTTATTTAAGCTTAAATGATAATGTCCTGCGATGTGTGCATATGTGGGCAGAGTAGTCTCCTTAATTTGTTAAGATACTTACGAAAATTATTTCAAAGTACTACTAAGTTATTCATTTCTATTATCTTCAGGGATATCAAAATTAAACAAACTATTTAATGGACAATTCTATTAATTTCACTGATATTTTTCTTTTATTATAAATTCTTCCTTTGTGATTGAATAAAAAAACAATTTGCTGCTATTGATTGATTACTCAGTATCATGGCTTTTTAAAGCACTGTACAAATGTCAACTGATTGTTTCCTTACAAAACAAAAGAAAAAGCAAACAAAAATTTATGAAGTAGTAATTATCCTTTTCTTATTTCCACTAAAAAAAGAGGAGGAAAATGAGGTTTTCCTCATAAGTGATTTGCCCTAAATAGGGAAATACATTGCTCAGTGACATAACTCATAAGTGGCATGAGAAGGGAAGAGCTGATATTTGAGTCCTGACCGGAAGTATGCATCTACTTATCCCTTTTTATTAGAAAAAATCCAATAAAATATTTTTTTAAATTAGCTTAAAATTTTGAAGAAAATTTGACTAACAATCTGCATTTCTAGAATTTAAATAGGTATTAAGTTATGATCGTTGTAAACATTTAATCACAAATGTATTTTTGTAAAAATTGTAATGTAAATATATTCCCCATATGATTACACTAACTGAAACAAGAGCACAGTCCCTAAATCATAGAGGAATAAAGAAAATTTTAAAATTATAAAAATAGAATAATGCTGAAATTTCTTTTACATTATTACGAGAAAGCTTTGGTGTGAGTGGAAAGAACACAGATTTATGTGTTGACACAACAAAGTAAAAGTTCTTGATCTACCAGCCTTCAAAGAGATTGATAATATTGATGTATAATAACAGCAGACTCTCTGAGAACCTTAGTTTGTCTGCAGGATCCTTGCTAGATGCAGAGAGAAAATACTTAACCTTAACATTTGATTCATATGCCACAAATATTCTTCAGTAGTTTATATGACTTACCTCCTTACTCATTGTATTGCACTTACTTCATAATGCTTAACTAATTTACTAGTTTAAAGCTCACAACTTGTATTACCCTCATTTTTCAAGTAAATTTAAGCACGAAACCCTTAAGTGTCTGACAAGGTCTCAAAGCTCTTAAGGAGCAGAGCTAGGCTTCAACTTTGACAGCCAGCCCAAGTCCATGATCTTAATAATTCTCTTAAAATGGACTCTGACACATAACTGCAACTCAATAAACAATAGTTATTATTACAGGTGTATCAATATATAGCCTTCCTTTGTCATAATACTTGAAAGAAATTCTATACCTCTTTTCACCCATTATATTTTGCAATTCCTAAATGTCTTGGTTCAATCTGTCATATATTTATTTTTATTCATTTGAAAGTGAAAGTTGTCTCCTAATCTATTATATTTTTACCCAAAATTCCAATGTCTCCGGACATTGTCATAATTTCTCTAGTTAAAGATGTCCATAGTGGTACAAGGAACTAGCTGAGAGAGACACTGGGTTGTGGAAGTTGAGTTAGCAACAGAAAAATGTATTGAGAGGTAACATTCTGAACATGACCAATGTTCAATATTGCTTTGCTTTATGATTTCTTACATTTGGTCTATTTTTTCTGCTCATTTTAGGATTAATGGAAATTTCTGGTCTTAAGAAAAATGCTGTACAGCAGAGATCAGCAAACTTTGGCTTAGAAGGTCAGACTGCTGTTTGATAATTTACATTAGCATCTGAGAGTAATTAAATGATTCTGTTTTCTTGCTTTGGTTTCACCTGTTATTATTTGTAATAAATTGGAAGCAATGTAAGGAGAACAAAGTGTGCTTTATTTACTATTGAATCTTTAGAACCTAGCAAAGTGAAGGGTAACAGATAAATATTCAATGACTGCATGAACAAATAAAATGAATGAATAAAAGTGCTGCTACTACTATTAATATTTTACATCTGTTTGACATTTATTTATGGCATTGGACATTGTATTAAATTATGCATATGAGCTATATTAAATTATTTATATGAGTTAAAGAAAAATTAGAATAACTTTCGAAAATTTACTTTAAGTGAAATAACTGCAATGGCTTACCTGTAAAGTACCATTTTCAATAAATAATTGGATAAAAAATCCATCTGCTAAATGTGAGTCTTGCTTGATGAAGAGCAGGAGTCCATAAGAGTTGAACGTTTGAAATTCTAGGGAGATATTGTTTTGTGAAGTTAAAAATATATTCTGAAATTCTAGATAGGAATCTCCATAATAACAAACACAACTGAAATCTGTGGAATTAGAAAAATAATACAATTCAGTTTGGAATAAAAATGTTCAAGAGTTGAATGTCACATTATTACCATTAGCATAAGGTTCTCTGAAATGGCTTGCACTTGACTTTCCCACTGGTTATAAGACTGGACACCTAATTCTTTTGTCGTGGTCACAGTGGTTTGTCATAATTTCTATGTATTTGGGGGTTTCATGATCAAATCTCATTGAAAGGCAAGGATACTAGATGATTTATCTTCGATAGTGCTTTTACTTAGATTTTATGTCACAAGTAAACAGAAATAGGGACATTTTCTAAAAATGTCATTCACTGCATATATAAGATGTTGATACAAAATTATGATTTATGTCATTATTGTTAGTTTGATTAGTTTGTTAAGAGCACAGATAATTAGGATTAAAGGAATTGTCATCTTTTGTAATAACACTATATTTGAGCTTCCTTGCAAAATCTCTCTCATTTTGTTTTTCCTTTCACCTTCTGAATGGTTAATTTTAATTATCTTTAATATTTCATGTAAAATGAAGATATTTTGAACAAAATACTTTGACAATTAATTTCTTAAATTTATAAATATATGATTTAATGAAACTTGTTAGCTTATTTCTCTGAATAAGGTGTTAATAATTTTATATTATTAAAAGTTTTATTTGATAAATATGTAATTGATCACCATTAGTTTATACACCTATAGCAATGGGTTCGAGTATCTCCTCTCTTTCACTTTCTCCTTATTCTCCTTCTATGATATACAGACATGCACACTGATTCTCTCCTTCAAAACTTTCAAAATTGCTTATTATTTTATAATATATTATTCTTGAAACTGTTTGCTGTCCATCAAAGTTATATCTTTTAAAAATCTTTACTGTAAAACTTCTATACATTTTATATTCTATATGAAGTGTTTTAGTTATTTTAAAATTTTAATAAAGCTTTGTAATTACTCATTGTGCTAAATTTTCAAATTTGTAAAAATAATCTCTAAGAAAATAATCAGCTACACCTCAAAGAAATTTTCCTTTTAACCAGAAATAAAAAGGCTCAAAACATGGCCAGGAACCATTTGTACTTTTTAGACAAATCAAAAATGTATGTGTTTTTACATCAATACTCTATTAGAGAAGGTGGCCCCGAAATTGAAACTCACAATGTTCTTTAAATTTTGAAAATTAATTGTTTTAGTTGTTATATTTGTGATATAGACAGATATTTCTTCCTTATAAATTTCTTTCTTAAAGCAACTCAACAGCTTTTATTAAAGAGACTTTCATTAGAAATCAGAGCCAGTCACTCACTGAACCATTGGAATTTATATACCTGTTCTTCTGCAGACAGTAGTTTATTTTCTGGTAACTCTTCAAAAATAAACCATTGAATCAAAGAGTGTTCAAGTTGGGAAGCATTATGGTGGTTTCTTGCCTGATATTAATGTGATAACACTACTGCAAAGACTTTGACTCTTAAATAATCCTCTTCCTTGTAAAGTTATAATGATGTTAAAGGCATGATAGAATAGAATTTCACACAACATTGAATAACTTAAAAAGGTTTTGGTCATTTATTTGAGTGAATTGGGAATGAAGTCAAATATTCATTTGACTTACAAGTTCAAAATATGAAAAAGCAGAAAATATTTTAAGGTAAAGACTAATATTACAACATGAATATACCCAACATTGGTGAAATAAAGAAACTACTACATATTTTAAATGCTTTAGAAGAAATATATTGTCCAATCAACAACAGCAAACTGAAAAACTTATTTAATTTCATCTTATAGTTTGATGGACAAAATTTTTAAAAATTTAGTGGCTTTGTCATCATGTGACCAATGATCTGTACAAAACACAAGCATTTACTCATTTGTCAACTACATGAGGTCAAGAGCCATATATGTTCAGTTATTTTATTCCAAGTGACTGATTTTCTTAAACATATAAAGTGCTTACTATCTCTTATGAAAATATAATTGCTTTTATTTAAATATACTTGGAAAATCATACTTAATTTGAATTAAAAAATCAGGAAACATTTTGTATAGATTATTAGACCATATTTGTAGTGTTTCCCAGCCAAGTGCCTGAATACAGATTCCATTTTACACTGCTCTTAGCAAAAATCTTAATCAAATAAAAAAGAATGAGGATGTGAAGAAAAATACAGAGACTGTTTCCAGTCAAGATGGGCTAGAGCAGCGATTTTCATCTGGTTTGCCGAAGCACACTGGTATGTCAGCAGAGTTTTTAAAACAAGCAAAACCTGGCTAGTTAGGGGCACTGACCTATTTTTCCTTAGACGGTCAAACTAGAAAAATGACCACAGCAAATACAATTGCCACTCATCTGTAAATGAATCAAAATTATACCTATTTTGTCAGATCAGCAAGAAACAATATACTTTTGGTGTACTACAGAATTTTAGTCAGTTTATGTATGTATGTATGAGATGAAAAAGGCTGAAAATCTCTGACATAGTGTAAATTAATAATTTTATATATTTTTCACTATCCATAATTAAATCATTTCTGCCTTTTTTGTTTTTATTTCTCCAAATACAAGAGCCTTTATCTAAATTGTATGCCTTCATACTATAATTACATCTCTGAAGGAGTTTGTATGCTTTTGGTACAAGAAACCAGAATGCCCAATTTCAAGTAGCTGCAACACTAAACAGTTTAATGGCTTACGTTAGGAGAAGTGCAACAATGGGATGAGCTTCCAAATGAATGTTTGTGTATACAAAAAGTTAGCTGGCTTCTCGTAAAATACCTGATTTCTTCTGTCTCTCCATTCTGCTATTCACAAAGTGAGCTTTAATCAGAGACTTGCTTTTCTCCTGATTTAATATAGTGGCCACTGGTAGTTTAAATGACATACTTTCTCATTCCTGTCCAATTCTCAGTTTCCTATACTTTCAAAAGAGGGAGAAAGACTTTGCCCAAGCATGGAATGAATCTTTTCTAATTGACTAGAACTGAGTCACCCATGAAACTGTCCACTAAAGATGAGGATGGGGTCAATTCCAATTAAGATCTGCAGGGAAGGCTCACAGTGGACAAAATTAGAATTCTGTTGGGACAAATACTTCAAAATCAAATCTATGTATCTCCAGCTATGACTGTTGGATTCAAAGATCAGAATGCTCAATTAATGTCAAACTAGAGACTTTAACTTTCATCTCCAGATTCCTGCCTTTGCTACTTCTTCCAAGAATTAACATTTTTTCTAATAGCATATGTTGAGGATGAGGATTAGTCTAACTTCTAACAACTTCACTTGAAATTTAGTTGCTGTTGCTAGGTGGGCAGATGACAAATTTTTTTGACTCATAATTATTTGAATTCCTAGGGCATACTGATTCATAGTCACTCGTACTGCATGAGAATAAAAAAAAACTTCAAAGATGTTTTAATGAAAAATCAGGAGTCAATCTCCCCAACCTCCTCTACTGCATAAAAGGGGATTTTAAATAGACTGAAAGAATAAGGAGCTAAATATACTTTCATATATATTAGGAGTTATATATAGAAAATAATAGTGGACATTTGTGATGTGTGAGTGTACAATTTTTGGTAAATGAAGTATTAATCTAAGAAAAGACTATAGGTATAAATGAAATATAATTCATACAGGAGGGTTTACTAAACTGTTCATTTAGAACCCTATGATAAATTTTGATTCTTGATCCTATGAATAAGCATATCAGCAACTAGAAAAACTCTCTGCGACAGTTCTTTTCATCTATATTATTTCTAGAAAGACCTAGGACTTATTATTACAAAATATTCTCCATGTTTAATACTTTATACTTCCACGCTCTACCAAATGTGTCTAATGCACCTTCAAATCCAACTTTACATAATCCATTTAAATTCATCTTAATTAGCTTAATATCTACTAATAAAGGAGAAAGTGAATATTTACCCACTGTTGAGTATATGCTAGGTTTTGTTAAATACTTTATTCATGCTTCTTAAAATGTTAACATTTTTCCTGGCAATTTATAAAGGTTTATGGTATTTGAAAGTGCTTTTGTAGAAACAAAGCATATTTTGAAATAACTTGTGAAATATTTGTTTCTCTAATAGATCTTTTCAGATTGATTAGTCCATGGACTATTAAGTCAATGAGAATTCACACAACAAATATTAATCATATAATGCACATGAAAAAGGATGTTTACAAAATAATACTGAAAAGGAAAGTCAGAGTGTGCAGTTTAAGACTGGCAGAGATTCCTCAGTGTAGCCAAAGGAAATTTATAATACATATGAGCTAAAGAGGTAGATTTTAAGAAATAGATGATTGAAGGGAAAGCTGAAAGAAAACTAGTCAAATAGTAGAGTAAGTCTTTCTTCTGAAAGCAATTACCGATCTTTCTAAAAGGATGCACAACACCTGTGATCACAATATTTTCCTTTAACCAGAAAATGAAAATAAATTGTCTGTGAAATTCTTTTAATAGCCACCCATAAGAATAGAAAGTAACTCTTTCAAAATACAAGTCAAACCATACAACACTCCTGCTTAAAAACATTTGTTTATTTCTCCTTTTGTCTTTTAATGTGGAGTACTGATTACTGCAGGAAAACTCACAGAGCAGTCATTCTTCCCATAGTCATTTGCATTATCAGTTCTGTTTCCAAGGATCACTATTCTATTTCTTTGGTTTGTTAACTTCAAGCCAAACACTGACTTAAATAGTATAGCTTTATGATAAGTCCTGACATTGGACTGGGAAAGTCCTTCATATTCTTCCTCAGGATTGTGTTGTTTACTGTTTTCTCTGTGCCTTTTGATATAAACATTGAAATCATTTGTACAAATATCCTATTAAAATACGTAAAATTCTTATTAAAATGGATTTGAATTACATTAATTTTGTTTAAAAAATAGTAATTGGTTTGTGATATTTTATCTTCCTATACAGGGATATAGTACATGTCTCCATTTGACGAGGGTTTCCAAAACAGTTTTAATATAATTTTCTAATTTTCTCAAAGTTTCCATGCATATTTTCTTAGGTTAACTTCTAGAAATGTAAGGAATATATTGTTATTTTAAATAGTTTTTTTGTAATGTTATATATTTAACTCATGTTGACATATTGAAATTCAACTGTTGTATATTGAGCAACCCTGTTGAACTTTTCTATTTTTTAATAACACTATATCACCTGTGAGAAATGAAATGTTTCTTTCTGCTGTTCCTAATTCTTAAACTCTTATGAGCTTATTACATTGCCTAGGACCATCAGGAAAAACAATGAACTGAAATAATGATAACGAGACTGTTTTTCTGTCTTGATTTTGCAAGGAAGGTTTTTAAGCTTTCACATTTGCATATAATGTTCTGCTCTTCTTTTATCACTTTTAAGGCAAAATATTATCGCTTACCTTTTAACTCATTATAGAAGCTCATAGACACAGGAACATGTTGGTAGTTCCCAGAGGGGAGAAAGTTGGGGATGGGCGAAATGTGTGAAGGGGGTCAAAAGTACAAACTTCCAGTTGTGAGTTATATAAACCATGGAGATGTAATGTATAGCATGGTGACCGTAGTTACTTATATTGCATTTTTGCAAGTGGCTAATGATGTGTGTATGTACATAAATTGCATTTGTCAAAATTCACATTTAGGATACTTGCATCTATGCTGATCATTGAGAGGGCCTTTGAATGTTTGTTTTTCATGCTTCCCTTTTTAATTTTCATATTAAAAGTTTTCTTAGTTTCATTAAATAAATTGATCAATGGGAAGTTCTATATCTAGTTTCTAGAAGTACGGAAGTGTTTTTGTTTACTTACTATCCAATTTCTGTATCAAACAATAAAATGGTGAATTGTATGTCCTAAAATAACTGCAAAGGCTTTATTTAATTCATTAATTAGAAATTGGAACATTATGATAGACACACCAGTGGCCTGCAAGGAGATTTAGTTTTTAAGTGGTCACTTATTAGAAGTCACATCACTTCTCTACCTCCCCTTCTTTCTCCATACAATGAGGAGTTGCCTATCATGAACTTGAAATTACAACAGTTTAGCTAGAGCTCCTGGATTTAATTATGCACTTTATCTCTTAAAGTTGTGAGATTGTAGATAAAGCTTTTAGCCTCTCAATGTCTCCATGAACACAATGGCAATAACAAGGCTATACTGTTATAATGCATGTAGAATTGCTGGATAAAGAATTTGCTCCAGTCTGTATTTGGGAAAGGAACCTTTTACAATGAAATAGATACTGGCCTATGAACCCAAAAGTTGCTGGTTCGATTCCCAGCCTGGGCACATAACCAGGTTGCAAGCTAGGTCTCCAGCTAGGTCTGTAGTTGGAGGCAGGTAAAAAGCAACCATACATTCATTGATGTCTCTCTCCCTCTCTGCCTCTCTCCCTGCCCCTCTCTCTAAAAATAAATACAATATTTAAAAAATAAAAAGAAATAGATAAAAGTTCTGTACCAAAATGTGTTTTATAAAGTAGTTATTTCATGCCTACCATCTACATTTTCCTGAGGCATCTATTTAGAAAGTGTGTGTGCATGGCATTGCCATTGTAAATCAACCCGGGCAGAACCTGAAGGACCCCAGGCTGTGTGCAATGATGTTGCCCTGAGCCCCAGAAGCACCCTCTGTTCTCAGAGCAGCTCACATGCTCCCCTGTTTACAGAAATAAAATATATGAATAAAAAGAAATGAAAGCTTTAAGTTTCACTAATAATGACAATGCAAATCACATTGTCCTTTACTCACTACAAAATATGCTTGCTTACATGCACCATCTAATTTGGTTCTCACCTTAATCTGCAAAATGTGTACGGTTGATATTCTCATGAACCCTATATTTTAATCTGAGGCTTAGGGATGGTCACCTGATCAAAGTAAAAGATCTTAGAAATGGGTTTCTTTCATAAAAGTCCGTATTCTTTAATACCAGTTTTATTCTGTATGAACAGGCTACTAACTATTTTAAACACAGGGCCTTGGCAATTTTTTAATATTAATTTTTAAGAAATTCAGTGTGGATTCTCCTATTTAATATTTACATTTTCTGTAATGTAAGAGAAAAGGGTAATATTAAGTATCACTGAATGTACAAATAGTGCCCAACTTTTCAATGGGCTCCAAAGTGTTTATAATCTTGTGAGTATAGTTTTTTCTTAAAATTATTTATAATTATTAAGCTTTTAACTACCTTATAATAAATATTTTATTAATAAATTTATTCTAAAATTAAATCTTTGAGATGACGTGTATGATTTTTCCTTCCCATCTTAATGCTGTTTAATGTTTAAGAAGTACTATAGGCTGTATGATCTTTTATAGGTAGGCTGGAAATCTAATCACTGCTTGAATCATAACTTCAAAAGGAAAATATTTTCCCACAGATACATGAGAATGTGGCAGCACTGGGTAAACCTCTATTACCCTTTTTAACTTTTCACCCTCTTGACGGACCAGTGTACTGAGAAAAGGGAATAAGTGGGTCAGGATATTTTTCTGGTGCTCCAGGGCCCTAGCAGTTTCCAAAAAGTCTCTCATGCAAATTAAAAATGGACCCATTGTTTCAATACTGACAAGTCCTTGTATTTGTTTATTTATGATGCCAATAAGTTAACATGTCCTATTTGAGTAGTAATAACAAAACATGCAAAAATCTACATTGAGTGAGTATCGGTCAATGTATATCATTATAATAGACTTCAGGGGGCACAGCATTAGGACAAATTAAGTAATCATGGCATATCATGTATTCATTAGAAGGTATCAGGTTTCAATACCTATATATTATAGGTTGCCCATAATATATTTGAAAATAAAGTAGCAATTTAACAGATTCTAAAAATTAATTGCTATTATGTACTATTTGTTAATTTCCAGCAAAACAAAATACAAATGCTACTACCAGTGCCATCCTTTATGAAACATAACCAAATGTGCTATAATAATCACTTGTAGTATAATTAATAAAACTTAATACTTTAAAAAATTTGCAGATATACTGCTGCTTATTTCAGGCTGCATTTCAAAAATAAAATATTTTAACCTATGCTTTGAAAATTGAATAATTTCTCACTCAAAAATAATTAAATATAATCTTAAATATTTCATACGCACCAAATATTCTTTCTTCATGTACTTTATTTTACAATCCATCACTTATTTCAACAATGCCTATAGTCTGATTATCACCCTCAAGCTGTCTTAGCAACTATTAGCTTTAATTCTTTATAATGTTCAGATTTTTTATGATAATTAAAAAGAGAAATAGAGGTTGTTAATGAAGATAATCCAAATCTCACCTTACTCCCAGCCATCAGTTTTTAATTAAATATAGTTTTCAACTCTTCACCTGATCTTTCAACACTGATAAAGTTTTAAGACTAATTTTTGTTATTAACCAGCAGTTGACCACAGGGAAGGATACCATAATAAAAAACATTTATTCTTCTCAAAATTGTGAGACAGAGATAGGTAAAAGAGAGCCTATGCGAGTAAAAAATGTATAGATTATATGACTTTATATTGTGAAATATGAAATAAAATGGAGTCACTTGTGTTAAGAGGCTTTAAAATCGAGCCAGGGATCCATTAATGAAGTGGGTCTTACACACATTCTCACTACATGGAACATGAACTTTTGAACTGGGAAAAACTAAATATTCCAGAATGCTGGAAAAACACCCACAACTTCTAGCAGAGACAGACTTTAACTTAAGAGATAATTTACCAACCACATTTAGTGAAAATCAGCTTTCTGCTGTCAGAACCAATTAAGATTCTTTGTAATTGGTGTGTGTGTGAACCTCTTTTGTTATCCAGAGGGACTCTGGATTGTTACCCAAATGTGTACATCCTGGATCACATCTCTTTTAATTCCAAATAAACACTTTGCTTTGCTTTGCTTGACTACTGCCTCCAGATGATTTAGGTTAATAACACACATACATACACACACACACTCACTATATATTCTGTATGCACATAAACATATACACACACATTGAGCAGTCTTTAATTTGTCCACTGATGAGAGTGGTTCTTACAGTTGAAAATTTGCTTTCAGGTATAGCAGGTTAGGCAATTTATCTTGATAATAGCTACTTTAGAAAACTAAGAATACCAACAAGCCACTATCATTTTAATATGCCTTCTATTGATATGAAAGTTTATCATTAATAAAAGTCCTCAAAAACCACACACATATGTCATTTCCTCACCTATTTGTACTATGTGGCATTTTTGAAGCTGTCTCTAGTCATTTTGGAATAAAGTATGGAACAAAGGAAATAAAGAGACAATATACTTTAATCGAAAGTGTGCAGAGGGAATGGTTTATAAGCCAAAAATGTGACATTGCCAGGGTGGAGGGGAATGGCTGGAAAAGTAGGGATTAAGAAAGAGAGTGGTAGAGACAGATGTATGACAACCATCTTGCTTATTGGAATTAATGGAAAGTTGAGGAACAAGCATGAAAAATACAGAGTTTATTTCCTTAAAACAATTTTGGAAATATTATGTCCTATTTTCTTTACATTCTAATGACTATGGAAATTCCAGTGGTTTAACAAAAACACGTATCTATGACTCAAAACTAATCTGCTAAAGCACAATAATTCTAATGGTAGGAATATTGACTCAGAATATGGACTCAAAAGACCCAAACGGGAATTCATTAGTTCATTATTGTGCAAATTGGGAGCACAAAGTGGCATCTTTGGCATGTTTTACTTTTTGCAGGACATATATTTGAAAGTTTATTCTGATTTTTGGAAAAATGATTTAAAACATATACTATTAAAGAGATAAGTATTCTTTACCTTTATTAGGCAAAAAATTACATTTTCATTCCAGAAAAATGCTATTTTACATCATTTATGTATACTGTACTTGTAAATGAATGGACAAATATTTTTAAAGTAACTGCTTATAATCCTTTAACATGTATCAAGCATTAAAATATCTCAAAACTGTCATAATCACTTAATTTTTTCTATTTTTTTCTAGTATTAGAAAAACAAACTTTTACTTGACGATATTGTGGACTAATTTTGTTTGGAATGAAATGGCCAAGGATGTTACCTGCTATTGGATCTCAGTTTAACCACCTCAGTTCTTGCATTTTGCTAAGAAATGATTCAGAGCTAAGACTCAAATACAAAGTTTACTTGGACAGTCATAGAGGTAGACTAAGTGAGCTGTGGAAGAAGTGAGCAAGCTGAGCTGTGTGGGCTCAGGAAACGAGCTACAGAGGTAAAAGAAGGGCCCTTGGAACTAGGGTGAAGACAGTAGGACTAGAAGCTGCCTGGGGAAGTAAAGGGGGAAGGCTCAGAGATGCTGGAGAGAGACAGTGTGTGTTGCGGGAGCAGCTGCTGGGGAAAGGTGAGGCCTACTGCAGAGGGAGCCACTGGAGTCTCTGTCCTAAGGGCTTTTAAGGACCGGGATTTTCGGGGCAGTTTCAGGGGAGGATCTTAATAGAATATCCATCAGCTTTCCACTAATTGGTCAGCAGCAGGGGGTCATTAGTCATTTCAGCTGGTCCTGATGTCAGCCCTGGTGTCCTTCCACCTAGCTTGCTGCTTTTCTGGGTCTGGTGTTGAAACTGCTGAGGCCTAGATATTATCTCTAGTTTGACCAAAACTATCTTGTGGTCAACAGACCCAAGGCTTTGTTCCTAAGAGTATGTGATGTGGGTCAGAACCTCATTGTCCTGAGGGCTTAATGCTTAAGGAGCGGTAATCCAAGGGCTTGTATGGGAGTTTTCTTTTTAATTGTGTTTTTTTCATTACCATTTATCCTCTTTATACCTTTTTCCACCTCCACCCTCTCTCTCCCCCAGCAATCAGCACATGGTTACCCCTGTCCATGAGTCCTTTTCCTTCTTCGTTCACTCTCTCCCCCGTCTAATCCCAGCTCCAATGCTGTCAGCCTGTTCTAGCCTGCTCTCTCTGAGTCTGTGTCTCTTTTGCTTGTTAGTTCAGTTTGTTCATTAGAGACCTGGAGAACATTATGCTAAGTGAAATAAGTCAGTCAAAGAAAGACAAATACTATACAATTTCATCCATAAGAGAGTCTTATAAGGCTCTTTTCTGGCTCCCTTGCTCCTGCTCTAAGATGTTCTACCACATGACAGAGACATGCTTGGAGAAAAAAGGTCACCCTGAAGGTGAGGTCCCACCCTACACCCTACACCCTACACCAGACTGTTGCACCTGCAGCTTTCCACCCAAGTGTCCTTCCATACCCAGCCCATTGTCCTTGTTCTGCTAATGCCTAACTACCTGCTATACTTTCATACTGTAACTTAAAATCATTTTAATTCCAAAGTTATGAAAGACACAGATGCATTAACTTGAGTGATATAAAGATAGAATAAATTGCAATAAAATGGGGATAAATAAGGATTTCCTTGCAAAAATGTCTTGTAAATATTTGAAAGTTCTTGCCATCTGGATGTCCTTGCACATCTCAGTGGGCTCAGCAGGCCACGCAGGATATCCTGACATATTAAGATTAAAAATTAGCCTGATTTCCTTCAAGGACTGCTAGATATGTCAGCACATAGGTGGCTTGGTGAAAAATGTATCAGTTCTAAAACATTTAACTAGTGGGATTTTTATTCTTTTATTCCCACTTTCCAGTCATCTACTGTTGCCATTTCCTGAGGCTTTTGTAGATTCTCTGCTATAATCATCATGCTTCTCTGTCTCCTTTTCACTCTGCCAATTTTAGTTTCCAGATTCTCAGGTCTGTTTAGTTTGTTTCCATTTGTTCAATTGTTTTTCAGCTTCCAAATTTTTATGTCTGCTTTCTCCTCTACGATTGTCTTTGTCCTAGTGGATTTCTACCTTAAAATATATTTTTTTCATGATTTGTGTGATTTCAAGAGAAATTACAAGTAAATTTGTGTGACTGATTCATCATCTTTAACTGGAGAGGTATTTTTTGTAATTTATACTTTCAGTTAGAAAGGCTACAGAATTCTTTACATTTTTACAGGATTCCTTTTAAGTATAGTTAATTCTTAGCTTTAGTCTTAAAGAGACATCCAAAATATGTGTGGATTCTGCCTCATCCTATCAGGCTTTTACTACAGCCTGATCTTTGGCTTGTTAAAATTACAAGCTTATCAATACATTCTAGGCCTGTAGAAACTGCCCTCCATATAGGGAAACATTCTGCACCACTGTCTGTTTTTCATCTTAGATTGTGAAATTAAAAAATGTCAACAGCCAACACAATGACAGCTGTCCAATGTGAAATAAAAGTTATACCTATTTTGTCAAAAATACCTTAAATGTTTTATTAATATTAACTGTACTAAATAGTTTATGTATGACATGAAATGAAAAATGTTGAAAATCATTGGTCTATACTATTTACTTTTTGCTTACATCTTTGACTTACTGAAATCATGCATCTTTTTAATTTTCTTAAATTAAAAAGTTAGTTTTCCCTAACATATCTTCCCTTCCAGCCCTCATCACTGCCATGTTTTTCTTTCACATTTAAAAATTTCTCCTAAAAATTGATAATTACTTCAAAGAAGTTTAAATAACAAATTACTATAACGCATATATTAAAGTTGGCTTATTAATTCTAAGCCTTTTCTGTAACTCAGTCTCAATAATAAGCTAGTCTCATTAGCTTCAGTGCATAATTGTTGCACTGCTCCTTTTCTTAAACAAGGAGGAAAAGGTTCACATATAATTGGTTTCATGTTCATTTTCCTAGCATTTTCTAAATCTCCAGTGAGTACAGGGAATCTTGGAAGGGGACTTGAATTCCCTTTTAGTTCTATTGTAATGCAGCTTCCCCATTTTCAAGGGCTCAGTCTCTCTACCTTCACTGAGATAACATCTCTTCCCATCCTGCCTTGAGAAATGAAGGAACAAAATTAATAGCTGTTGCTTCTTACTTAGTATCCAGAAGAGACTGTTCAGAAACAGAAGAAATAGAGAATTCTTCTCCAAAGTTGCTATGAAAGGAGATTTTTCACTCATTTTGCTGGAGTAAAAGAACTAATTCACTAAACTCATTCTTTTCTTCAATTGTTCAACTGTGACAGATGGAGTGCCCACTGTAAGTCAAGAATTGTTTCACCCCCTTTATTATTTGGATATATCTTTTTCAAAGACAAGAATTATTTCACTTATTATTTGGATTTTTTTTTTCAGAAACTAAACTAACTTTTATCATTTGGAAAACAAATTGTTTCTCTCCTTGATGAAATCTTAAACAGCTTCCTTTGTTTTCCCAGACTGTGTCCCTTGTAGTATATTCTGAAATTTTATTAGGTTAGGATACTGGAATTCACTACAGAAAGGAGTGAAAAAGACTGAATAAAAATATAAGTCAGAATCATCTTTAGACACAGTACTATGTGCCCACAAGCCTACACACTGTGTTGATTCTGCTAATAGAGGCCAGGGAAAAATGGTCCTGCTGTTCTCATTGCCATTATCAGAATTCTGTTTGAAAGAAGTGAGAAGCCTACAAGATTCAGCTCCCACCAATTATCTGAGACTGGTCTTGATACAGCCCGTTACAGATTTATTTCAGAAATCAACATTCGGTGTGTGCGTAGTGATGAGAAGTAATCAGAAAAATACATAGGTTTGTATTGGGTTCAATACATTTATAATGTTTATAGAACTGTTTCCCCTTAATCTTGACTTGAAAGGGCACATTAAGCCATCATCGACGCATCAGATTCTGTTTGCAAAAGTAGGTATACAGTTGTGAATATGCAAAACACAGTATTATTATTAATGATTGCATTATATTCCATATTAACAACTGTAAACCTATTTTTGCCCAATCCCATAATTCTAGGAAATATCAAGTATAAATTTAAATCTGTTTAATGGTCAATAGAAAACTTGGTAAACCATGATATGTACACATCAAAAAAGAGATATAATACTTCACAAATATTAATCTACACACTGACATACATTTTAAGTGAATAATACATCTGTGAGTTTAAATGAGACATAATACAAAGGATAAAGAAATAGCTAAAAACCACTGTAATTTCAATATAGTAATTTTTGTCATTGGTCCAACTAAGCTTCTATGTGTCATAATGACATCCTAAAATCACACACATACTATTCTTTAGTTGTAAAGCTTGATTTAATAATCATGCTTTTAGTTGGAGGAATTCAACTAAAAACACTTTGATATCCCACACAAGATAAAAGAATATATTTTATGAATTAATTTGAGCTAAATTGTACTATTTACCCCACATTTTGTCATGGGCTAAGAAGAAGTGATTAATTTTGAGCCTTTGATTTTTTATTACTATTTATTCTGATGAAAGAAAATCATGATAGTATTACTGAGCATATATTTTATTAGTGCACTTATAGTTGTTAGGTAAAAAAGATTTAGAAGAAATGTAAAAGTTTCAAAAATAAAATAGGAAAATGCAACTGTAACAATAAAACTCTAGGTATTTTTATCTTATTGTCACTTTATAAAGTTTGGAGGATTAATGATTGAAATATAAAAGTCTGTGTTACCAAACTTAGTGGCATATTTATTTTATGGTATATTTGAATGTGAAATAAATATGGTGTTGGGTATATGACATTTACCCAGTGCCATAGCACATAAAATACTATTATCAGTAGATACCTTAACATGAATAAATAGAAATAGTAATTGGTGTACATGAGAGTCAATAATTGCTTCTCAAATGACAAACTAAAACATTAAAATAAAAAAACTTGCTAATATGGCCTTTTTAGAATTTATGTTTACAAAAGCAGCATAGAAATCCTAGCATCACTTATAAGTAAATAATAGGACATCACAATATAATTATATAGATTATATCTGAACAAAAATAGACAGTAAACAAAAGATCATGCTGATGAAAGAGGACCTCTATGAGTTCCAATTTGAGACTGGTAGACCACCAGCCAGAATGGGTTCTATATAGAATGGGATCACCTGTGTCAGCATAATAGCCCACCCATTTATTACTGTTAGTGTATAATAAAAATACACATATGTGATGCTATGGAAGGGCTTTCCTGTTACTGAAAATAACTAGGAAACAACACAGGTATTTCCCATTCTCAGCCACTTAACCTCCAATTATTTTTCTTTGTACTTGAAGATTTTTGCTTAGAACCATAGAATAAATACAGAAGAACACTTGAAATGATTCTTAAGTCCTATGGGTATTCTAGAAGCTTACCAGGTTAATTATAAATTTGAACTCTCTATGATGACACAACCCAGAAATCATAACTATTCTCACTTCCTACTATTGATACTGATGGTCATAGTAAATTACCAGTTTCATCAGGATTAATTTGATATGGTACATTTTCATGTATAGATGGTTTTGAAACCACCTTTAGAGACAGAAAGTTTCTGTTAAGATGTAATGTCAGTATCCAAGAGGAGAAGTAAGTATATACATAATTCATTGTATTGCGCTTTGCTTTATTACAGCTCAAAAATGTTGCTTTCCTTACAAACTGAAGGCAAGATCCTTCACCAGCCAAAAGATTACAACTTGCTTAATAAGGATATTCACTTTATTGAGGTGTTCTACAGTAGAACCCCAAATATTGTTCTGTAGTCAGAAAATCTAGATTCAATTTAATAACTATGAGATTATGAATGATTTACTGAAACTTTGATTATCATCAACTACAAAAGAGCAGAGCATTTGTATTATTCCAGTTGTAAACTTGGCTCTGTTGGTCACAGTCAAGTACAAGTACAGCAATCAGAACAATTCATGGCCATACTTGTTTTCAAGTTCAGCTGTTTCTCCCAGGCCTCCTGCCATGAGGCAATGGCCAGTAGGAAAAGCAGGTAAGAAGGCATGGATTTACAAATATTTTTCTTTTACGCTGTAATCAAGTTAGCAGCATACTATTGTGTTTAAATTACCAAAGACATTCTTGTGTTTACAATCCCTAAAACTCTTTTCCAATGCCTCCCTTAATTTGTCAACTTTTCTCATATCTATTACCTAAACTTCGTATCCGACATTCCTCTAATTCTGTGCTTATTTGCTCCCCAATATAATCTACAAATAGGGTTTACTTCCTAGCTTGCTATGAATCTCAAATGAGAGAAGTAATATTGACTACTTAGCATCATCTCTGGCACATACTAAACACTCAATCCCAGGCAACTATTATCATCATGATTAGAGCCTAGTCTCATTCTGCCACATACTAATTCTGTTATAGCAAGCAATTTACCTACACCTCCCACCCTTAATCCTGCTTCTTTAAATTGAAAATAGTAATAATAACCTTCACTTATTCTGCAAGCCTCTTACAGTATTGTTCTGAATTTTTAAAATAAAACTCACTATGACATTCAACCCAAGAATCCTTCAGTTAGCTCCCCTGAACACAAGTTGTTAGCACCTCCTCATTGTCCTCTAGGCATGCTGTCCTTCCTACTGTTCTTACTGCCTTAATGTGCAGCTAAGTGCTGGCATGTCTGTCTTTAACACTATATTGCAAACTACCTTAATAGATATTGCATGGTAAATTTATAGTATTGTTTAAAGTAAGATGCCCGTTTCTCTGCTTCTACATTTGGAGTGTCCTGTCAGTGTGATGGAAAGGTACAAACCCTCCCCAGAGAGGGGAAAGTGTATACAAAGTGATATAGTTAACTCACAGAGAATGAAAAAGGAGCCATATTATTATTTTTCTTTAAAAAGCCCCTCTTAATGAAAGAAATGTGTTCATTTTGAATTTCTTTGTTTCCCCACTGCTTCTTATCATCTCAGAAGAGCCAATTATGCTAGTTACTTGGCTCTATATTCATTATTGTTGCCAAAAAGATACAAGCCAGTATGAGGTTAAAATAATTTCTTTGCCTCAAAGCTATACAAATGGGTCATAAGGGAACACATGTGTTTTTCAACTCTGGTATAGGTTTTTAGATTGGCTGTTATAAAAGCACATTGCATGCTAAAAATTAGTCTTTAGACTAAACAACTTAGGACTGAGCAAATGAGATCATACAACCTGTTTGAGACTGTTTAGGGGAGGGGTAGTTCTAGGAAATGCACATGTTAAATTTACCAAGGAGCAAGGTTTAAGTACTATCAAAGGAATAGGAACTGATTCAGTGGAATAAAGGACCATAACTCTCCAACATAACAAACGGGAGAGTTCCCTCTCCTTGTCATGCCCTGCCCTTTCTTCAGGAAAGTCCCTTAAGGCTCACCAAGCACCTCATGCTGGCTTGCACTGGTTTTCCAACGCAAACTAGACTCCCTCTCCTTCAACAGCTCTACTTATTGCACCTATTTTGTGGATTTGTTTTTGATTTTCCAACTAAAAGTGATGTTTTCTTACTTTCTTACATCCTAATTATTTATTCCTGCACTTTGCCTCCCATTTTGTATGCCAGTGTATGTACTGTCTAACCTGCTGGAGAATAAGCTACTTGAGCACAGGGACATACCTCATATTTTATTTGAAATCCCTTCCCACGACCTGAGATTATTTATTTTTAGCCTTGACATAAAAGAATTTTGTAATTGGAAAAAAATGTTTTGATATAATCTCTTTACACATGTTTTGTGCCTATAGTCAGTAAGCACTCTGGTCCCTGATGCATACTGTCTGATGCCTGATCTACATATGCTACATATATATCTACATATAACTGGAATTACACTTCCTCCCCACAAGCTGCACTGCCAACCCCTCTCTCCTTTCTTCTCATTGTTGTGTCAGAAAAGATGTATCTCTGAAGCTTCTACTTACAATTCCTATAAGTTATTCACTAGAAACAATGGCAAATCTTAATACTATTCATATTTCAAAAACCTTACACTAGAGCCAATGTGCCAACGATAACACTTACTACTCTACCAAAATGTTGCTTGAAAGGGAAATGTGTATTCCATGTTTGATAATACGTGGCTTGAAAAAAAATTTTGGAAGCTAAAGCAATGTAAAATATTGGAAATGTTTTAGAATTATTTCTGTTCAGACCTGTGTATTAACACCTTTCTTCTCATCTGTACTTCAGTGAAAGCATTACCTCACTGCTGTTAGTATGCACATGCTCCTCTGTGCCTGTTTTCATCCTTTCTACTTTGGTAGAATGTTTTCTGTCAATTGTATTCTTAGCAAACTGATTTTTAAAAAATCTTAACAGAAATACTAAACTTGCTTATAACATCTACCATGATTTCAAAAGGGAACTCAGATGGCTTTATCAGTTATAATCATATTATCCTTTATATATACTTCCATTAATATACTTTTGAATAATCTTTATTTTTCAAAACTGCTCTCTCCTGATTTGAATGGAACATTTTATGAGCTAGAACTGTGTTTTTATTTCTTTTAGTTTAGGACCTTAAGCAATATATATAACAGGTGCTTAATAAAATTAGTTGAATGAATGGAAATAAAATAATTTAAGAAATTAAAACTTTTTCAATGTATTAAATGTCTTTCTGTACCCAAAAGTACTAAAAGAAAATATGTTATGACTACAGTATGTTTAATAATATTAAACCATTTCCATCTTTTATCTGATGACTGGTTGATAGTAATAACTCATATTTGTATAGTTTACTATCAAATAATTTGTGCTTTGCAAAGAGTATTTGATTTAATCTCCATTATAATCATATGGAGATGAACTGTTGCAAGTTAAAGTCAAGTTCAGAAAACTAGGGCTTTGAGAGTATATACAGTATATGTGTGTATGTATTATATATATATATATATATAATATATATATACACATATATATATAACAAAGATATATATGTGAAGATACATATCTTTGTTAAGTCTGTAATTGATTTTATCTTAGTTTAAAAATAATTGCATTATGTATATATAAGGACACAAATCAAGGTAATTACATAGAAATATTCTATCTTCAGAATTTTACGAAGGTCTGTCCCGAAAGTATTGAGCCAATTTCAATAGAATTAAAAGTTTACATGGTCGATACTTTTGGGACAGATCTTGTATATATCACTCTTTATATATATAAACCAGCAAAAGGCAATACTACAGAGTAATGTAACTGTGCTAGATAAAATATTCCCAAATATCATTTATCACTTATTGAAATAAATTCTCTTAAACTATCAAAAGAATCAAAATAATAAATTAATACAGTGAAACAAGTCTTAAAGTAATGTGATATGGTAAAAAAAAACTGCTTAGAATTAATAATTAAGAGACTGACATCATGGTTCTTTATGTCTATAGTAATATTGTGGCTCTCATTAGCTCTTGACTGGATTACTGTAATAAACTCCAAATCTGACCTCCAGACTCAAGTGTCTTCCAGCATTCTTCTCACTGTTGCAGAATTATTTTCCTAAAAGTTTTGATCATGTTATTTTTCTACTCCTTGATGTCACCTACAAGGTAAAATCCAGGCTATTTAGCATGAAATTTAAAACCTTTCTTATTTTACTTTTCTCTTTACACTATTGTCCATTATTATCAACTACCATCAACTTCTTCTTGTAAATGCCAGCATCACCAGACGATAATATGGTCCATCACATTAGGCAAAGCATCATACAAATACTTGGCTCTCTGCCTTGAAATTCTGGCTTTCTTCAAATATGAGGCCACTTGCTTTATTCTTGAAGTTTAACCTTGCTTCAGCCTATAGTACCAACCCTGTATTTTTAGAGAATTTGTGATGTTTTAAGCCAGGTAAATTAGTTTCTAACTTTTTAAACAGTTTTATTGACACTGCATTAGATATATAATTTCACCTTAGATATTGAATCATAATAAACTAAATTATCCTCCAGTCCAAATAACAAATAATAAAAATACAAAAAATACCAGTGACATATATAACAAAGGTTTATCTTTTGCTTTTTTTTTTTTTTTTTTTTTTTTACATTATATGAAGGGAATGAATTTGTTATTGAGGACCATGGAGAGTTCTGAAAATGTTTTGATCAACAGCAGTAAAAATAGAGTAAGCGTATTGCCACCAAAGTGGGAATCTGAAATACAGCATCTAAGTTGAGCATTCAGATTGGTGTGAAAATCAGTCTCATGAATCCATTGTCATGCCTCATGAAAACATGTGCAGAAATTATGGGTAGGCTTCTCCAAATAAGCAGTAACAGTGCTAGCTCTAAATAAAAACTATTATTTCATTCACCTCCTCTGATGTCTACTAAATAGCACTAATAATTCACATAGTACTCTTTTGAGTTTAAATAAGTATCTCATATTTCACAGATGAAATCTGCAAACTTTTCTATGGATTTTAACCATTCATAGCTACATGACCCAGTGCTACAGTAAACATCAATTCCTTATCTTTAAATCTGTCATTTAAAAAATGTTATCATATATCAACCATGCAAATGATAGCTTTTCTGATTTAAAAATTGCACTGATAAATTTCATTTCAAATTGCAAACACTTTAATTATGGAATTTCATGTGTACTTAAAAATAATATTTGCCCCACAGTAAGTAATTCTAAGCCTTAAAAGGAGAAGAAAAAGTAAAAGTTAATTTTATAGCAGTGTTTTTATTCAATAAATGTTGATAAGACTATATCAACCTTGATAGCTAAAAGGATAACAAAACAAAATATATTCCAGAATTAAGCACTGATTAACAAGGAGAAAAGTGAAATATACAGATTAAAGTGTCAGATATTGAAGTTCTCTGCCGTTTCATTACAGCTGATAGCAGTAAACATTATAAATCTCAAATTTAGCAGGCAGAATATCATGCAATTTGTCAAAACCAGTTTAGCTAAAATGAGGTTTGTTGCTTACACAAACAACTTGTTAATTCAGTTGGCACCTATTCTACTGCTGCTGTATAAATTCTCAACTATAAGCTACAACATACATTTTAATTTTCTGGCCAACAGATTAAACAAAGACAAGTATTCAGTCAAGTTGTGTTGTAGTTACACTGATTATTGTCATCCAATTTTCCACAGCCTGTTTTTGTTCAAGTTTTGATTCAAACTAAAGTCAGACCATACCACATTTCCTCTAATAATCTTGATGTCCGTTTTCCTCTACTGTATACATAATCACATTTCTTGAGAAAGTCCAATATTTTAGGTGAACAATTTTCCTTAAATGTTTTGGTTCTGAACCTTTTAATGCTATATATATATATATATATATATATATATATTTAAATTATTGTAAAAAGCCTTTGAAAACACATTATAACTTACCCTTTAATCACAGTGCAAATAACTAAAAACTCATGTTAATATTAATTTACATATTTTTATGATAAAAAATAAATATAAGTAAATGGACTAACAATAGTTAAATAAAAGTCTGTTTTAGAGATTAATGTAGATTATAAAAGTCAGCTCAATTACATGTCATTAAATGTTAAACCTGTGAGAGAATATTTTTATTTGTTTTCCAAACAGGAAACAGGCTGAGAGACATAAATTAATTTGTGCGAAGAATTTTACAACGTCAGATATCAATACCAAAATAAGAACCTGGATCTATTCATGACCAGTGGTCATTCAGCTATATCTTAAGTATAACAGTTCAGCTTTCTAGGCCATTGAGGGGCATTAACAATTTGCAAAGTACTAACTACAAGTTAGTCAAAGAGCTTATAGTCTAATTTAATTTCTTATAAGCTAGGATACTGCCAACTGTTAGCACCCACCCCACACACAAATCTAACTTTAATTGTATTTGAAAAATAAGTTAATGCGTATGTTCTTACACAGCAAGGATAAGGAGGTAAAATGACCTCAGAATTGCTTGGTTCAGCCCCATGCCAATGTTCACTCTTTTCATAGCACAAGGTTTAAGCTAAATTCAATGCACTCAGTTGCTGCCAGAATAATCAGTTATATTGTCTAGCTTTTATTCAATGAAACAGAGAAAAGAAAACGAATTTTCTGAAAAAAAAAAAAACACCCTTAACCCACCACTTTTCCTAGTTTTTTGGTCTAAGGTGACTTAGATTGCCCATTCCTAAGCCTGTCGCATGTAAGAAAGGCAGAGTCAATATTTTGGACTAGGTAGGTAGCCAATGCAAAGTGGATGTTAGGTACACAAATATATATGATCACTATTCTTATTTATTTAAATTAATTGATTTTTCTTTTCAATGTATGCTTGTCTTTCACCTGCTTCCAGCTATGGAGCGGGCTGGAGACCTGACTTGCACATAACCATTATGTGCCCTGACTGGGAATTGAACTAGCAACCTTTGGGTTCACAGGCTAGTGCCTATCCACTGAGCTACACTAGCCAGGGCATCAATATTCTTAATTAATAAATATAGGGAACAATGTATTACTCCCTTCAAAATGCTCTGCCTATATACTATGTGTAGATTACCCCAAAATTTAATTTTTAAGAAGACAGCTTATCATTTTTCAATTATGGCTCTACCATTTTTACCTTGTTTTGGGCAAAGTACTATTCTGTGCCTCACTTTACTCACCTCTGTAGGGAAAATTATAGTAGCTATCTCATATATTTTTGAATTAATTAATATAGATAGTGTAGTGCTTATAATTATTCATGATGCAACTACTTTATTAGTGTTAAGTACAACTATTATAATTATTACCATTGCAATAATTATATTTAAAACAAAGATCTAAGAAAAAATATTTTTGTTTATAAATTGCACCTAGTGGGAGAGAACATCAGATGGACTGTTATAAACAGAAGCTAATGGTGTTTTTACTTGCAGATTCTTAACTATATTTTCCTCTTGTATGTCAACTCCTCATTGAATTTCTGCCCAATTCCCCAATATATGCTTTCACAGCTTTGAAATTAGAAATTAGATTATAGTAGTAACAAATTACCTTCCACATTAAGCAAGTGGGGTCACAGAACATGTCTATCTACATATTTATTAAGATTTACTATGTGGAAACAAGAATATACAATGGAGAAATTACAGTCTCTTCAACAAGTAGTTTTGGGATAACTGGACACACATATGAAAAAAATGAAACTGGGCCACTCAGACCATATAAAAATAGTAATTCAAAGTGGATTAAAGATTTATATGCAAGGCTTTAAATCATGAAATTTAGAAAAAAAAACATAATATATTCTTTAACATCAGGATCAGCAAGATTTTTCTAGATACATTCCCTCAAGCAATGGAAGCAGAAGAAAATAAATAAACTAATGTGACTTAATTAATCTAAAAAGCTCCTGCAGAGTGACTGAAACCATCAGCAAAAGAAAAAGACAATCTACCAAATGGGAGAATATATTTGCAAATATATTTGAAAAAGGGCTGCTATATATAAGGAGCTCCTATAACCCAATAACAAAAAAAAAATCCAATAAAAAAATGGGCTGAGGACATGAAGAGCAATTTCTCCAAAAAAAAAAAAAAAAAGATATACAGAGGTCCAACAGACATATGAAGAGATGTTCAACATCATTTATAATCAGGGAAATGCAAATCAAAACCAAAGAAGATACCTCCTCATACATGTCATTATGAACAGATGTTATCAAAAAGTCAACAAATAATATGTTGATGAGAATGTACAGAAAAAGAGAACCATTTTGCTTTGTTGTTGGGACCTCAAATTTGTGTAACAATTATAGAAAACAGTATGGAGATTCCTCACAAAACTAAAACTAGATTTACCATATGATCCAGCAGTTCCACTTTGGAGTATTAATCTGAAGAAAACAAAAACAGTATTTCGAAAACATATCTACCCCTATCTTCATTGCAGTATTACTATAATAGACAAAATATGAAAAGAACTTAGGTATCCATTAGGAGATACCTAAGGAGAATGAATAAAAAAGATGTGATAAACATACACACAAACAATGCAACATTACTCAGCCATAAAACCAGAAAGAAATCTTACTATTTGTGAGAACATGGATGGACCTAGAAGGTATCATGCAAGTGAAATAAGTCAGACAGGGAAAGACAAGTATTAATTTCACTTATACGTGGACTCTAAAAAACAAAAAAGCAAATAAAAACAGGCTCTCAGATCTAGACACCAAAGGATGGTTTCTAGAGAGGAGAGAGCTGGGAAGATGTATGAAATAGGTAAAGGAGAATATAGTCAATAATATTGTGATAAATTTGCATTGTGACAGATGATTACTAGAATTAGTGGGGTGATCACATTGTAAGGTATAAATATATCCAATCACTATATTGTACACATGAAATTAATATCTCATAAAACTACTTTACCAGTTGTACTTAAATAAACAAAACCCAAGTTATTAAAAAAAAAAAAAGACAAGTATGCCACTAAGAACTTCCTTGAATATGAACAAGACATATTTCCTATCAGCTAAGGCAAGGGTTGCCAAAATTTTTTGGTAGAGGGCCAGAGAGCAAATATTTGAGGTTTTGTGGGCTCTGTTGCAGCTATTAAATTGTAGTGCTGTAGTGTGAAAAGGATAGATAATATGTAAAGGGAAAGGGCATGACCACAATCCAATAAAATTTAACCAAAAGTATATGTAAATACTTTTTCTCTATGGCATGAGAAAACTACCCTGACTTTCTTTCCTCAGGAGGTAAAACACTCCCTTATGGTTAATCAAGAATGTGGTAATAATAGGTCAAGAATGTTAAAAACTGGGAATTGTTGGGGTGCTAAAGAATGCTACTTTCCCAACCTTAGTGGTTGGTTCCTTTCACGTGGGAGGAATTTCCTTAGAACTAAATTCCTTCCTTCTAACTGCGCAGAGAAAGGTGATATGATTGCCCTAGTTTGTCAGGTCAGAATGAGATGCAAGGCAGGTATAATAGTCCTTCCCTTCCTATCTGGTGGCCCTAAGGACAACAGTCTCCTCTGCTTTTCCACAGTTTTGAAGGGACAAACTCTGCTCCTGTGTGGGTAAGCCTGTTCTGGTTTATTGTGACTGGTAACCAGGCAAATAAATCTGTCTGATTGTCTGTATTGTCAATTGCCTTCAGATTCAAAGTACATGTCAGTATTAGCTTACTTAGTAATAAAGGTAATATTTTAACATGTCCATTTCTTATTTTATTTCAAAGTCACATGGAAAAAGGAGGTCAGGTTTATTGAATGTGCTTTCAAACTGTAACATCTTTTGCGTTGTCCAAGACATGGGCTGGTAGGGGCTTTTGGTGAAACCAATGCCCAAAGCTTTGGGCACTAATTATTTTAACAAATTGATGTCGCTTTTTATTTTAATTTTATTATTTTTTTTATTTTTAGAGAGAGAGGAAGGGAGGGAGGCAGAGAGGGAGAGGGACTTCAATGTATGGTTGCCTTTCACCTGCTTCCAGCTACAGACCTGGCTGGAGACCTGGCTTGCAACCTGGTTATGTGCCCTGGCTGGGGATGAACCAGCAGCCTTTGGGTTCACAGGCCAGGCTATTAGCCACTGTGCCACCAGCCAGGGCTCTGATGTCTCTTTTTAAAGTGAAAATGCTTCGCGGAGTAGGGGAGTACAGTGCCTCACAAGCTGTGGAGCACTTCCCTAGCCTTTTGAGCAGAGCCAGTTTTATAGAGCTTTATAAGCGGCAACCTGTAAACAGAACAGGATTGTCTGGGGTACTTTTCTGACCTTATTTAGCAAATTCAAGGAACAAGAAAATAAGTTCAGAGCCCACAGGTGATGGTCTTTGGGTAAATTCTGACTGGCTATGCTGAGATGCCAGTTAAGGGGTGCATTAACAGGAACACAGAAGTTCAGTTTATTGAGGTGACAACCTGGGCAGGAGTGGCTCCATCTTGGGCCTAAAAATTTATTTCAACTATTCTAACACTGCCAGCTTCCTAGAGGCAGACGGACCCCAGGATCCTGAAACCTTCTGGCTTAGTCGTATTTCCAAGCCTGTTAGGCTTGCCGTGCACATGTGAGTCCCTCTGCCTATATGCCTCTCCCATACCCCATCACACTGGCCGTGAGAAGCAAGGACCCACACCCACGAGCGAACTCAGTGCCCTGGGCCCGCGCCTGAGCTGCAGGACGTGAGTGAGCAGGCACCGCCTCACTCCAGGCTTTCCTAAGCAGGTGGGAGAAGGCTCTGAAAGTGTCGGAAGCACACAGCATTTGCCTGAGCTGTGTCCTTCAGCGTGGCCTCCGCTTCAGAATCCATGGGCTGCGTGCATCAAAGCCTCTGAGACCAAGATGGGAACCTATCTAGGGCCCTGGCACAGCGTGGTGCTTGCCAGGCTACTAAGTCACTCACCGAGCATCAGACCTGCTTCCCTGAAGAGACACCTGACTCCTCTCTTCTGGAGGCTTTTCAGTTCCTCTCACTCCCACCTAGCATCCTAGGGCTGCTAGGAATTAAATTTTAAAGTGTGAAAGAACATACAAGCATAACCCACAGCCACAGACGACAGCAGTGTAGTGATGGCCAGAGGAAAGGTAGCAAAGGAGGAGGAAATGGGGACATTTGCACTAGTGTCAACAAGAAAAATAAATTAAAATAAATTAAGTGTAAACAATTATTTTTGACTTTTGGTGGTTGGTAGGGGATGATATGAGCCAATCAGTGTTTTTAAATAGACTTTTTACTGTCGTGACTTGGGCAGGTGTCTTTAGCTATTGAAAAATGACCATAGGAAAGTTATAGTGTGTTGGGCTGTATAGATTGAATCCACCTCCTCAGAATTCATATGTTGAAACCTAATGTGAGGGTATTAGGAGCTGAGGGCTTTGGGAGATGATTATGTCATGAGGGTAGAGCCCTCATGACTGAGATTAGCACACTTATTAAGGAGACCCCAGAGAGCTAGCTAGTTAGCTAGCACATTCTGATTTGTGAGAATGCAGGGGGAAGACCACCTCTACTGTTAGACATGGTAAGTAACCCATTTCAGAAGCAGGCTGAAGTGCAACCCGCTCAAGGGAGCTGGCTATCAGGAGGGGAAGGGGAAGAACAGAAGTTAAAAAGTGCAGTGAGAATGTTTTGAGTAGCATAGGAGCAAAGGCTTAGTTTTCATGCAGCCACAATGGTCACAAGCTTGAGAAAGAACAGCAGCAGCGTCTTATATGATTATTTGAGGATAATTTTCCAGCTGAAAGAAATGTAGACATTTCAAGGAAAATTCCACAGAAAACATTTCCACAGCAAGTGTCATTGGCATCAGTCGCTATACCATTGATCTGATTATTTATCTATTTTTAACATTTTTACTAACCAGACAATCAGAGTACATTGTATAACTCTTCATTGATTCAAACTGAGGTGGTATAAAAAAAGCAGTATTTGACTCATATCTCTTTCTAATGTTAAAACCTACTCACTAATTTGCCTTACAAGGTTCTAGAATGAACCCAGAAATCATCTCATAATTTTGTATAGTCTTCCCAATGATTATCAAAGATTAGTTCTGAGCTCCAAAATTGCTACTATAATATGTAACATATTCTATATTAAATCAAGGAGCTATTAGTAAATTTCTTAAAGATGAAAGATGGGTCACTGGTTCCACTCCTCAGCCAGGGCAATAACCAAGTTGCAAGCCAGGTATCCAGCCAGTTCCATAGCTGGAGACAGGTGAAAGACAACCATAAATTGATCTCTCTCTCTCTCTGCCTCTCTCCCTTCCCTTCTCTCTAAAAATAATAATAAAATCTTTTAAAAAGTGCAAGACATCAGATAGATTAGACATTTTTTTACAGTGAATCTAAAGACAAATATACATTAATTTATTGGGTCTAAATGCCATTGAGTCAGACTATTACTAATGCCCATTATTTATTAATTGATCACTTGACACATATTTATATTACTATATTATAATTATAGACTTTAAATTAATATGTAACAATAACAGAGATCTTGAGAGAAAGTAGACAAAAGGAAATTATATGCTCATTTTAAAGAAGTGGTATCTATTTTAAAAAAATTGTTGTTTACTGCATCCTTTATTGAAATCAAATATGGTTAGGCATAGTTACAAAGGACCCCAAATTTCTGTTACAGTGTTTTGGAGTCTTAGAAATAAAAGATTAAGAACTTAAGTCCTTATACTTAGACTACTTTGTGATATAGAAAGTTACATCAGTTGGCTCAAAGTAAAGAAAAATTTAGTAATTTCAGTAGCTTTGCTAAAGTTCATATCACGATTTCATAATATTTTAATTTTGAAAGGTATCCACTATTAGAGAAGGTACCATGTTCTAGTATCTTGATTTATAACTATTTGTCAGGTAACACAGTTCAATAGCACAGATTCATTTCTAAAATTTTCAAAAGATTCTGAACATTTTAAATAGAATTTTGTTAGTTAAAATATTCATGTTCTATATAACTGTCAAAAATTATTAATTAAGCATATTTACTGCTAAATGGACAGAGGCCTCTGAGTATAGTTATTATACTTGATTAATTGCTTACACATTTGCAGAGCAGCAGGCATATGGTCTGTATGTTTAAAATATGAACTCCAACCAAAACCTGCCCCTGGATCTGTTACTAAGGAAAACTATCTGTGTGCCCCAAGTGATCAATTCTGGAATAAACCAAAGGTCAACATAGAATAATATAGAATCATGCATCTCTAAGGAACCCTAAAGGGTTGTCTAATTCAATCCTCTGCCAACTTCACACAAATCACTCAGACTTAATGAACGTGGGGAGTCTTGTAAAAAGGGATACCAAGAAAAGGCAATGACCACATCCCAGGGGGTGAAACCTTCTCTTGCGTCAAATCAACAAGTGTTCTGTTGCAATTACACTCATTTATCATTTTCTAGTTAATAGGCTAGAGAATATAGGTCACAATAACAAATTGCATAGCTGGGATAATCATTCTAGTTAGGAGTTTCAAAACATTTGGTTCAAGGTTTATTCTTCACCCTTAGTCTCACTTCATATTCCATATGGTACACATAAAAAGTAATGCAAAAATAACTCAGGGACACCAGACAGCAGTAGTGGCCTATGCCCGGGAGAGGGAAGCATGGGGAAGGTGGAGGAGGGTATGGGATGGATAAACAATGGTGGATGACAACTTGACTTGGAGTGGTGAGCACACAACACAGTGTACAGGTGATGGGTTGTAGAACTCTGTGCCTGGAACCTGTATAATTTTGATAAGCAGTGTCACCTCAATAAGTTCAATAAAAAGGGAAAAAAAGAAAGACTAATGCAAAACAGATATTTTTTAGACTCTGAATCAGAAGAAAATCATTTAGCATTTGTGTATTAATTGGTCTACAGAGATTCACTAATAATAATCAGAGAGGTATAATAGTTACAACTTCTTTTTCGTGTTAAGTAGACATGAAATTTTTGAAAAAAAAGTTAAGAAGTTACTGAGGCATCATTTTATATAACAGTTTATTATTTCCAGAATGTGTTATACTAGAAACTGTTTATCTTTAACCCGAAATCATGTAGAAATAAACAGAAAGATAATAAAAACCAATAATCAAATAGTAAAGTACATGCATTTTGGGAAATGTAATGTTGTAGAGAACTATAACTAGTTCTCTTATAATTGGATGATTTTTATAGTGCAGCAGTACTTGACTTATAATCACATTTTTAGATTATTTAAAAATTGATATTAAAATATCACTTGTATTTCCTAACAAACATTATCAATCATCTTAACATAAATGTATTAGAACTAAAGGAAGAAGACACACTGCTATTAATCCTTATCATTAATTTCTTATTTTGAAACTATATTTATTTTTAAAAAGACTTTATTATTTTTTGAGAGAAGGGCAGGGAGGGAGGAAGAAAGGGAGAGAAACATCAATGTATGGTTGCCTTTCACCTACCTCCAGCTACAGACCTGGCTGAAGACCTGGCTTGCAACCTGGTTATGTGCCCTGACTGGGGAATCGAACCAGTGACCTTTGGCTTTTCAGTCTGGCGCCTACCCACTAAGCCACCATCCAGGGCTGAAACTATTTAAATGTGGGCTACCATAAATAATTTCAGAGTTTTATAATTCTTGTTTTCATTTTTAAGAAAATATATGTATATATTTATGTTAGTATTAAAACCTATGTAATATGTCTGTGCCATATTGTAAAGTTGCAGCTCTATAATAACAGCTTTTAATTTGCATCAATATATTTTTATGAGTACCTATCAAGTGTAAATGATGGTAGTCAAGACCAAGAGACCTGTAAAAGTAGTTCTGGGCCTCATGAAATTTAGTCATGCCTCAAATTTTCCTAGAATGAATTTTGAGAATACAAATCTATTTTTATCCATGCATTCAGTTACCAATTGAGTAAAATACCTCAAATCATCAGATGTCAATATGGGATTTTTACATTTAACTGCCCATAATATCTGTAAGGCCAAGTCAATTACACAGAAGTAATTGCTTATGATAGTAAGGAAAAATTAAAATTAAAATTAACTTGCTTATATTGATTCAATTTGATTTTAAGGACATAAGATTGTAAAGTTGTTTTGACCTACTTCTGAAAAGGAAGGTATTATGGGACATTTTTAGATAGTACAATGTTTTTTTTCAATGGTCTCTTCTAATAATTCAAAGTATTAATATGTTTTCTTTCAAATGCCATGATTTAGCCAGGTTCCAAATGTGAGGTATGAAGTCAAGCAAGTGCCCCTTGCTCAATTTGGCCAAACTGGGCTTCAGCCTCAGAGAAGTAGCACTGTCATACAACTGTGCTGATAGATAGGCTCTCTCCTTTTACCTGCAGTGTGATCATAAAATCAAAGAAATGAAAGTTGACAGCTGCAGTTCTCTTGTGGTTAGTACCATGGCATGGCCAGGTTACTTCATTGTAATAAACTCATTATAATTAAACAAATGTGTATCCACTATCTATTATTTGTAAGGCACTATGCTATAAGCAATGTGACATGGATGATTGACTAATACTCATAAAACCAAGTTTGAGAAAAAAACTTCCATATATAAATAACTTTAGTACAAGGCAGACTGGTAATGTAATAATAAAAATAAAATAGAGTACACACGAATTGATTGTAGAAATAACATATAGCCCATGGTAATGTAATGGCCTCTTTTATCTGCATTTACTGTGACTTTCCTATTAACAGAATGCCCATGCTGATTTGTTAGAATCAAACTGAAATCACTATATATATAATATATAAATATATATATAAATATATATATAATTTTATTATGTACAATTATATGAGAATCCTTTGGTCTCATTTACTATACTTTTATGACTTTGATTTGTGTTTTCTAATCACAATACTTTCAATACTATTTTGTACTGTTTCAGGTATACAGCATAGTGGTCATCCAATCATAAATTCTATCAAGTACCCCACCCCCGATATTTCCAATACTCAACTGGCATTTGAACTCAGCTTGTTCAAATTCATTAAAAAAAAATCAAAAACAATCTTTAAAGATAAACCAAACCATCTGCTTAAACATTCCTTGGTAAAAGTAAAATTTGTAAAGGAAACATGTACATAGCATGCTAAAGCTACAACCCCTTGTTATTGTGCCCATAAAAAATATGCAGGTTTTGGTATTAGACTTTCGATGTTATCTTTTCTTTGCTTCTTTGTAATTAGAAGATAAAACACAAAGTGTTAAGAGGGAAATTGAGCTAAGTCTTGTAAAGTGATTTACATAGTGTCCAACACAAAGTAACCCTTTAGAAATTACTTGCTATTATTAGATTTATTTCTATATGATTTGATATGTTTTAATTTGTTTCTTAATATAGTGGAGCATACGTTTCATTATGTTATAGTAATTTTTGAATGATTTAATTGGAAAAGGATCATGATAGAAAAAGTGCTGCTTCATAGAAAAACAAAAGAACCATGAAGAACCCATATTTTTGTTAATTTTCAGTGTTCACATATTATTTGCCTATAAAAGTTTTACAAAGAAAGATATTAGAGAATATGTAATGTAAGGAAATAGGTTTGCAGTTTTTACTGAAATTTATAATACATTATTGTCTATGGGCCATGAAATGAAACATCTGATTTTATAATCCTGTTTTTTTTTTTTTCTTTTTTACTAAAGAGATTTCAACTCTGTTTTGGGGCTTTCAAATTCTAAGTTAAAAAATCCTGGTATCTGTTGGTTAGATAATTGAGATTTTTATACACTTGTGTGTATATGTATGTATTGTAAACATAAATGTGCATAGTTATTCCCAAGATGTAAATAAATTCCTTTATGATTCATCCAAAATAAATTTTGCCAACAGATTGGAAATAATAGAAATCAAGTGTAAAGTTCTAATATAAAACCTTCTAACTTCTTATTTTAGTTTTAGTTATTTGTTGATGCAATGTTTCTTTCATCATCTTGGATTAAGAAATTACCATCACCTAATCAATTAATATTCTGGTTTTTTTCCCCCTAATTTAAGAAGTCATCATATGAACCATTTATTTCTTCATTAGTATTTTCAGGATTCATCTTATAATATTAACAAATTTATATTCCACTGGTTACATGTTCATGTTGTATATCTCTTTGTGTTATTTTCTTTCTGAATCCATGATTAATCTTTGGAATACACATGCTTCATGAAGAAGCTTCACTAATGAATAACATAATGACAGTGGCTCTAGAACACTTTGGCACAGCCAGCAAAGGCAGTCTTCCAGCAAAGCTATTAATGTCAGAACTAATTCAGTTCTCAGAGAATTTTGTTAATCATTAGAATGTTTATTCATTTAAAAAATCTCTGTCCCTCTCCAGCACAAAGTGAAATTATGAATTGAGAAATGAACAATAATTACCATTTCTTCTCACAAAAATGGGAATCTGAGTTCCAGGCTATATTGCAATTTAGGAAGCCTGGCTAAGATAAGTGGGCTAAAGTGCCCAGTACTACAGAAACCAAGGGAACAATGCTACAGCAGTTACGAAGTCATATATAACAAACTAAAGAATGATGCAGAAAAGAGAATTCAGATAGGAGGCCTTAGAAAAAGAATTTGAAGATATTTGATGCTGTAAGATTGAGGGCAGTCTGGAGAGATTACTGTTGTGTACTTGCTTGACAATGGTGGATGGGCAAAACAGTTAAGGTGTTATGTGCTTATGAGACTTACATTTGACTCTTGTGTATATCTGAGGGATAATCAGGAGGAGAAAACAAAGAGGAAGAGCAGAAGGAGCGGTAGGAGAAGACCAAACCATAACTAAAAGTCCTTGCAGGACATCTGGTATTGTATTGGTCTCCACAACCCATCTACCTAACCCCATGCATCACCATCAGCTAGGCTATTGAGACAAGAAGGATTATTATTGGCAGTACGGCTACAAAACAATGATTGGATCAGTACAGCATGATAATAGTTTTAATGTATTAATCCTAAAAAATCAAAAGTATAAATAACATTATGGGCTATATGAATCCAGGAATGTTTTCTAAGTTTGGACATTTGGATAGGACCAAATTTCCAGGAACTTTTGCCATGAACCAAATACCTTCATGGGTGCCTTGTACAGGACCAAATGCCCACTGGTCTAAATAAAAATGAAACATTAAAATTGAGGAATAGTCAAAAATGAATATATACTGAGCACTCACCATGTGCCAAGCATGATACATGTACTTTAAAAGTTTTCCTCCATTAAAATAAAAAGTTCTCCTCCAAGTAAAATATATGCCAAGAAATATTTTCTTTCAGACTCAATACTTGTGAAAAATGTCATGGTGATCTACAAATAGAAGTTAATAGCTAACTGCCTAATTTTACCACACAAATCGATATTATACAATATACATTGAAAGTGATTTTTCTCAGAAATAACAAAGGAAAATGCCTATAATTTTCACTCTAAATATTTATGCACTTAACTTCTTTGTGGTTGATAATGACAGAACTTTTGTTGAGTGGTATGTGAATCTTTTTAGCATTCAAATCAACATGTGAATGCTTTAAGTCATAAGATCACAATAAATATTTATGCAGGGTCCTTTTGAAATTTAACACAGTGAAATAGAATAAGTAGAATTATGAGAAATTGAGGCACTAGACAGGTGAAAGATTTATAAATATTGAAAAAGGTAACAATACTCCTTGGATATTTTGAAGAATGTGAAGAAAACAGTGGGAACTGAGATTAGCATTAATGTTAGAGTTCCAGTAAAATGGACAGTACTTAGAAGAGTGCAAATGTTTTGAAAACTTTTATGAAGAAAAGTTTTATTATATACAACTCTGCACACTTTAGGTTTAATTGTGCATAATATGTGGCAGAACTATTTCTTCAAACCACAGGTTTACACTGTATCAATAAAGCCAATACCCAAACCAACAGAAAATTTTTAATTAAAATTTTTTATTAGGTCTGTAAAAACCCAACAGTTTTCCCTCCTAGTGAACTATTTATTTATTAGCTTCAAGTGACTAAAATTAACTGGTACTTAGGGTGAAGGAGCAAAGTGGATATAATGCCAATTAGAATATCAACCACTATGAAAACCCTTTGTATATGATCTGTGCTGTTGCTTAGAATCAACTACATCTACAAACTTATAATGTAATTTAGGTCTTTAACCTAATTTCAGAAGAAGGATTATGCTTGTACATAAAGTTTTCTTACAAAGTAAAAAATAAAACATAGCCATCTAAAATGTATATTTACATGATATAAATAAGATTTGATGCACTTATTTTTCCCTTGAGAATAAAACAAATTTCAATATTGTTAGATATTTTTAAACTTTCAGAAATATAATGAGTGTTCTCATGGGATAATATGAAAAAGTTTTAGTTTGTACTTAAACATCTATGAAAATAATAACTAGCAGCAAATATTTCTTGAGACTTCTCTGTGCTAACATTGCTCTAAACACTTTTTCTGACAAAATTCACATTTAATGGCTAATCTAATATTCATAAACTTCCCCATTATGGGCCATTATCCTCTCCTTACAAATGAAAATAAACAAACATAAAGAGAGCTTAAATGCATTGCAGGAGATGTATCTAGTGTTTTAAAGACATAATGTAAAATCAGAGCTTATACTCTTCAACTCTGATAAGCTATCATATAAAGGTGAGTGTTCTAGAGATTACTTATAAAAATAAACCAAAAATTAAATATTAATGGTTAATCATTAAATATACATCTATATTACACATGCTAATTTCTGGTCTAAGTAATTTACACATATTAACTCATTTAATGCTGAAAGGCTAAAAGCATAGCACTTCATGCCCAGGATGTACAATACCCTTATATTATAGGTAAGAATACTGCAGACAGGAGAAGAGAAGGAACACCCAGTAAAATGTTAGTTGTTTGAGAAATACCAGTATTTTCATATTACTTGTCTTACCATATATATAATTCAAAGTTTATTTAAAAATTATTCTAACAATTGTATTATTTAAATATAGGATGTGATATCACTACATCAGAGATGAGAAAATGGAAAATGTAAAAATTGAAAATTCATAAATGTAGTAAATAGTAAGACCAATGCCTAAAACCCATCTGCTCATTCCTTACATTCTAATGCTTTTCTGCTTGAAAAGTTGTGAAATACCCATATATGGTTATTGAAAACTTCCTTCCAGCACCATTTTCTAAGAGCCAACTCTATGTTCCAAACTGTGCTAGGAACTCGGAATACAAAGACAAAATTCTGTCCCTGTGATTACAGATTGGGTCCTCTGAAGTCCCAGTCCTATGTTCCTTTTCTGGTCAGCACTTGTTTTAAACAAGAGTGTCCTATGGGGCTGACAAATTCTATTGCCACCCTCCTTAAAGACCCAAGAATACATTCATGTCAAAGAAAGGAATTACTATTGAATTTCTTAAAAATCATCTGTTCAAGGTGTGTGGAAGAACACGTAAGTCTATCCAGGCAGTTACTTGATAGAAGTAACTACAGCAAAAGTGAAGGCTTTCATCAGATACTAGTTATGATAGACATGGAGAAATTATGTAAAGAAAGGAGAAATCAGTCGAGTTGGCATACTGCAGACATAGAGCAAAAGGGAAGAAATGATAAGGGTCAAGTTAAACTTCAGTAAGTGTATGCTCTGCTTTCAGCATAGTGCTAGGAGCTGAGGATATAATGATATACTACAGACAACATACTCTGCTATCCTGTAATGTCAAAATGCAGGCAAATTAAAGAGGCATTGGAAACTCTTAGAAAATATTAATAGACTAGAGTAGATCACCTAGAGCATTCTTATGTTGTAATTCCTATTAAGAAAATGTCTTGCCCTGGCTGGTAGCACAGTGGATAAGGTGCTGGCCTGTGAACCCAAAGGTCGCAAGTTCGATTCCCCAGCCAGGGCACATAACAAGGTTGCAAACCAGGTCTCCAGTCAGGTCTGTGGCTGCAGGAAGGTGAAACGCAACCATACATTGATGTCTCTCTCCCTCTCTGCTTCTCTCCCTTCCCCTCTTTCTAAAAATAATGAAATAAAATCTTTAAAAAAAAATTTAAAAAAAAGAAAAAAATGTAATAGTTTAAAAAAAAAGAAAGAAAAAAAAGAAAATGTCTTGCCACACAAATTTATCTATGCCTAGAGCACTACTTGGAGCATGAAAAGACAGAAAGTAGCAGAATATTTTTCTTTTTGTTTTTAATTTGTATATCTGGTTTAGAAAACTTTAGCACTTCAATAATAAACAGCTAATAGAGTACCAAACTGCACCAGGTATGACTCTAAACAAGAACTTTTATAAAAACCAAACAGCAGAGCTGAAAATCAAAATAATTAGATGTGAGAAAGTCTAGAGAGACTGCCCATAAACCCATAAAAAAAAAGGGAAATTTGCTCATAGCTAGAAAAGGGAGGTGGGAGTTATAAATAAGAACAAGCGAAAGCCAAACTACTGACTAAATTTAAGAAAATTAAAGGCCAAACATTTTTAAAAGGGTTTATTCCTTAATTTGAGAGAGAAGGGCAGGGAGAGAGGAAGAAAGGGAAAGAAATATCGCAGTATGGTTGCCTTTCACCTGCCTCCAGCTATGGACCTGGCTGGAGACCTGGCTTGCAACCTGGTTATCTGCCCTGGCTGGAGAATCAAACCAGCAACCTCTGGGTTTGCAGGTTGGTGCCTATCAATTAAGCCACCAGCCAGGGCTAAAGGCCAAAATTTTTAAAAAGCTACTTTATGCTAGAAATGTAGAACATTTGGCTAAATAAAAAATACTTCATTAACCCTGGTTGGTGGCACAGTGGATAAGGCGCCAGCTTGCAAACCCAAAGGTTGCTGGTTCAATTCCCAGCCAGGGCACATAACCAGGTTGCCAGCCAGTCTCCAGCCAGGTCCATAGCTGGAGGCAAGTGAAAGGCAACCATACATTGATGTCTCTCTCACTCTCTGCCTCTTTCCTTTCCCCTTTCTCTCTAAAAATAATAAATAAAATCTTTAAAAAAATACTTAATTAAAAGGATAATTTATTGAGTAACTTTTATATACTCTTATGTCATCACCTTTGAGAATCTCTTCCCAACCTCTTGCAGTTTTTCCACATAGATAAGTCCTTTTTAATACCTCACAGTATTAATGAAGCCCGGAAGTCCTTTATCCCATTGCATTCTTCTGTCAGTAATTCAAGTCTCAACAATCTAAGTTGCATCAAACCACATTAGACATGACCAAATGAAATTAAATTAAATTTCCCTTTTCCTCTTACTTAATTTTCATCTCTTTCCCCAATTAATGCCTACTAAAAGAAATTGGAAGAAAATAGTTTTTCCTTCCTTCTGAAGCCATCTTCTCCACAACAACACAGTGGGACTATAATCAGAACCAGGAGACTGGGCAAGTCAACAGTTGCTAGAGGAATCAGCTGCCACTGAAGGAAAGTATTGTTTCAGTTTATTCTACGATACATACAGTCAAGAGGATTTCCACTAAAATGCAGTGGATTGAAGTTTTTCTTATTTATGCAATGCTAGAAAGACTCACATGTAACAAATAACTTCCTCCATTCTACATATAAAATTCAATTTCTGAATTGAGTATATTTCTGTGCAAGTCTATCCTCATTGTTCTACTACTTGTGAAGGAAGGAAATCACCTCTCACTTGGTCACTTCCTCAGGTTCTTGCTCTTTGCTTGCTTTTCCTACATATGCTTTGAGATCACATGTCCTAAAGTAATAGCCTACTGAGGATCTCATCTTGGGCTTAGAAGATGATAGTAACATAGGACTACCCATGTTTCAATAGAACAGGCAATTTGAGTCTTGAATTAAAAATGATACAAATGATTTAGATAGGTTAAAATGAAAGGTAAAGGGCATTCCTTTAGGAGTAAGAAAAACTCCTAAATGAATTCTGTCATTGGAAAAAAATAACAATGAGATAGTAGGCAAACTATATGTCTGCTATGCTTTTAATATTTCTTTCTTTGCTTTATAGAACTATATGATGAGTAATTGTTGGGGAAATAAAAGAGTACAATGGGTCAAATTAAGTTGTTCAAACAGAAATAAGCCAAGTAGATAAGACATAAATAGAATTAGGAACTAAACCTTTTCCTTAAATATCTTTTTGAGCCCTGGCTGGTGGCACAGTGGATAAGGCCCTGGCGTGTGAACCCAAAGGTTGCTAGTTCGATTCCCAGCCAGGGCATATAACCAGGTTGCAAGCCAGGTCTCCAGCCAGGTCCATGGCTGGAAGCAGGTGAAAGGCAATCATACATTGATGTCTCTCTCCCTCTCTGCCTCTTTCCCTTCCTCTCTCTATAATAAATAAAATCTTAAAAGATATATTTTTGACATATACACACACATATACTCTCTCTCTCTCTATATATATATAGCCATGAAACATTAAGGATTTCCTAGTTTTAATTAGTAAACATTTCAAAATATATCTGCCATTTCAATAAACTTAATTTATATTAAAAGATTTAATAATACTATATTTTCTGAGTCTCAGAAGATGTTAGATTTTTATTTCTCCTTCAAACACCATTTTAAATGTCTATCAACATGAAAGCTGCATATAAAAGTACTGTACTTTTAAAAACTGTTATTCTTAAGATATTTTCTAGAAGAGGCAATATTTACTTTTATTATTTAATATGAAGTCATTCACTTATTTATTTAATATACATGTTAATCTAGATACTGGAAAGTGAAAAGGTGAATAAAATATGGATTTTGAGGATAATGTTCACAGCTAAGAAAACATATTAATAAAGTATGAAGTTTGGATTAATACTTTGCAGTCTTAATGTGATAATATGGTATATTTATAAATATTAAAATTTGGTAAAAAATGTTTAGTATTAAACAAGGGAATTATCTGTTTTAAATTAAAAATTAAAACTGTTTTGAAGCAAGAATTAGGGTTTTAATTATGAAAATTTGAGGAAACTACCATGCTTTTTCTGCCTTTTATTCAGAAAGTGAATAGTGTTGGTGCCTGTTGGTTATATTGCAAACCCATTAGATAATTTTAAGGCATAAAGATTCTGACAATTTCCTTTCCTCATTCCACTGATTACATGAAGAATGTCTCTGTATAAAAAAATTTATGTTTTTTATTGATGTTGCTTCATATTATTATATAAGGTGATGTTCATTTCAAATAGATTTTTCTCCTAAAATAGGGTTCAGTTGTGTTTGTTTATCCCTCCTATTTTACCATCTAGTATATGTTTTCTTTTTTCATTATTGTCTAAGAAATCATCTCCAAACCATTTTGGATACCTACCATTGAGGGGTTTTTTATGCCATTTTCAGAGGAATTAAAATATTCAATGCTATAATCATAAGCTTTCACAAAGCTAAACATATTTTTAGGTACTTGTGGCTACTAATCATTCTCTTTTAGAATTATGCCACATGGTTATTAGTTTCAAATTCTTAGTCAGTATCCAATAGCAGCAAGTCAACATAGTGTGCATTGTCTTGAATTACATTCTCTATTTTATAAATATTAAGTTATTCACAAATTTAACAATTTTATGTTTATCATATATTCTAAAGGATTTATTACCATTATAGAAATAATGACTCATGGAAGTGTTATTTTTTTATGGTCAATAATTGTAACCTTATAATTTATTGTCACTTTCACTAAATTCTGAGAGGTGCCTCATATTCTGGCTCAATCAAATATACAGTACCACTTGTATCTGTATTACTGTATCAGTAGTACTAACCAACACAATTACAATTGTTACCCTCAAGTCTTGTTATTTAGAGTGCAATACTCTAAGAAGTCATTTGACTTACACATGGTGTACAGTGAACTGCAAAATTTTGTCACAGGCCTGTGATTGCAGATTCTGAAAAGGCCTTACAAAGTCAAAGGGAGTCTGACTGTAATCTCTGAGCCAATTTAAACAGTAACATTCTTCATTCAAAATACAAAACTATTCTTCACACTTCTAAATTGAGTTGGTGCTCTCACTCTAGAAGAATAGACAGAATTGGGGTATTTTACATGACTGAGGAGTTATAAATATATTTCAGGCAAGTAGATAAACATAAATCCCAGAGCAGGATGCACACAGTGTGACTGACAGGCAACTAGGAATCCAAGGACAAGAGTGAGGTGAATAGAAGAATAAAGAAAATGAGTCATAGGAGAAAAGTATAGGGATGAAAGTATTACAGTAGAAAAAGATTAAAAAAGTTTAAGTAGACAGGTGACATAGTAAAAGGGCTTATATTTTCAATCTCATGAGTTTCTCTTGCACATTAATAAGCATACACAAATGGAAAGAAGAAAAATTATCTCACAATGAATAGGTGTGACAGACAGGCAAACCAGCTCTGAATTATTACAATTACCTTAGACATGTTAAAATGACAACATGTATAGGGATTTGTAAGTGCCAATGTAAAAGTGACCAATGAGGGTGCTTTATTTTCAGAAATAATACATTTTAGTGACTGTTTTGACAAAAGGAAGAAGAGAGGTGAATGAAGACAGTTGTAATGCCCTCAGCCTACTTAAACCAGAGTGGTAATGACAGGTGTGCAGACAACAGCACTGGGAAATGAGTTTATGTAGTGTCTGGATATGGTTAGAGGTGAATCACATATTCGCTTATGTAAGGAAACTCTTAAGTACAGAGACAAAAATGAAAGCTTGGCCAAAGCCACAAAGCAAATAAATTCTAATGATAATATTGAATCTAAGTAGCTTCTGCTTCTATCCACTGGTATGTACAGCTTCCCTCATCCCAAATAGCCAGCTTACTGTAGTCAAGTAACATATTTTGTACCTCTTTTAGATCTTACATGCGCCTCTTGTTCTTTAGTATTGCTCCATTGTTCAACTACTCTTTCTTTTTCACTCAACCTGTTATACTAGGATCGCAACTGGATCTCCTATTCTCTAAATGCTTCCTAGTTTAATAAATCCCCTACATCAGAAAACTGGTCATGCTTCACCAGAACATTGAAAACTTCCAAAGACATCCAACTGGCTTTCACATGAAATCAAAATACACATGAAGGTGAAACCATCTACAGTCTGATGCCTATACCTATCTCTAACTCCCTTTCCTCAAACTCTCGACAAATATTCTAAGTAGAAAGATTTGCTGTCACTCTGAGCTGTGCCATGATTTCAGACCTCCTGGCTTTTGCATGTACTGATCTGACTCAGTAGAAAATGTCCATGGTTAATGAGAAACCCCCTAATCAGCTTTCATTGGTTGGAAAGCATGTGGTGATTGAGCCCAAACTGTCTGGTCCTGATTTTATTTTTGTTTTTAACACACGCTTGGATTCTCTGTTGTCATGCCATGCCTTTGAAATTGATTGTACTGCACCAACTCAGGAGTAGGATTTACACAACTTTTGTCTCCTGGATCCTTTTATTTGTTTGTTTTGGGTGAAGCCAGAATAATTTGCTCATATCCCCTAGTTTTTATCTGTCTTCTCTGTGGCTTTTGTCTTTGTACTTAAATGTATGACTCTTGCATCATAAGCTCTTGGTGCTGCCTGAAGAGCCTCCTGGTGTCAAAGAGCTTTGTAGTTCTCTGCTAATGAAAATGCCCACATCTCAAATTTTTAGAGCTCTACTTTTGCTTCCTAACAATAAAGAGTAGCCTATTAGTAAGGTGAACAAATCCCAGCTACTGAGTGTTAGAAAATGTGCTATTTCTTACAGTTTAAATATCTGCTTAACTCATCTAAAATACAAAGCTCTCTATAATGATCTTTGATGAGTTATGATACTATTGGGAAATATAATCATTTTGCTCTACTCTGGCAGAGATATGCAAAGTAACTTTTGATGTGGTTTAATGACAGCAAGTCAAATGTAATGCTTTGCTTTTAGATAAAGCAAGCTTGAAAGTTAGAGAAAGTTCAACTGAATGAAATAATTCGTTAGATGAAAATAAGCTTAATAAAATGATGAAAATAAACTTAATTTTTACCAGAATTCAGCCATAGTATTTTAGCCTTCTTTCTTAGAAAATTCTATATATAGCCATATAGCATGTTTCCTTAATTTTTAACAAATTATAAACTAGAATAAATTGATACATAGTTACTATTTTTGACTTTTTTTAAAAAATGTTTATAATAGCTGAAGAGAACTATGAAAAAACCACATGCAATAGTTTTCTTTGAAGTTTGGTGTGAGAAGATACATTACCAGAATACAAAGTTGAATTTCTGGAGGACACAGATGAAGACAGAATGTTGAAAGTTGTCAAATCCTTTGAAACTGTATAATTTACACAGGTTGGGTGAACACAGAATGAAATTGTATTTCCTCTTAAAATAACTGAATTTCATGTAGCTTATTTTGGCCTAATAATATAAATTATTATTCATACTTAGCCTAGCATCATTCTCCGCAATTTCCTTTCTGTAACTTGTCTACTTAAAACATAGTCACATTAGTTTAAGCAAAACAGAATTCAGTAAAAGTTTGCTGAAACCCAGGAAAAGAAGAACAGGCACAATATAAGAAGTAAGGGTGGCCTCAGAGCCTTAACAGGAAGAGACCCTGGGCTGTTACTCTAGGGTTCATCTCATGACTCATTTCCCCTGCTATCCTCAGCTCCTTGTTTTCTACCAGTTTCCTCTACTTAGATAGAAGCCAACTCTACTTTCAACCTTGCATGCTTTTTAGTTCAAGTACCTACCATCATTACTAGTTTGGTTCTATCTTTCTTAATTCTAATGAGTCAATAAGAAAGTGGCATTGTTGGCTTAAAATTTAGAGTGCCATTTGGTTCATGCTGTGGCCTTGAGTCAGAGTGGCTTCTTAGGAAGAGGTTTGACACTAAGATCTGTTGACTTAGATGTTAGCCGCATGGTTACTGTTATTAAATAACCCTTTTATAACAATACAGAATATTTTAAATTTTATGCTATGGATATATATATTCTACATACACTTTAGCAATTGGCTCAGAAGTTTATAAACTATTAAGGACATTTCTATTTTTAACATGTTGTCAATACACACACACACCAAAATAAATCTATTGACCTTAAAATCACTAACTAATCATAAGAGTACAATAGACTACCTATCCATTTACAAGTATCAGGTTCTACTAATTGCAACCTACAGGTGATAAATAAGCTGATACTTTAGAACTGTTGCAGATGGATAGGTAGAGTTTGAATATGGAAGAAGGATAGAGATATGAATGTAGAGAAAAAGAAATGCTCCTATTATTTTTACCATATTGTTATACTGAATGTTAATCTTACTATTTGGATTATTCCTACATTATTTTACACATCATATAACTAATAATATTGTTAAATTTCAAGCTCTAGACTGTTATGTATAAATATATGAGGTCTGTCCTGAATTATATTGAGCCAATATCAATATAATTATATTAATATAATTAAAAATTTGCACAGCTGATACTTTCAGGACAAACCTCATATACTATGTAGATATAGAATTGCGAAAGTACTTTATGATTTTTTAATAACTTTAACATCTCCCTCCATAGGTTGTGTTGCCAGGGAAGCAGACTCTGAGATGCATGTGGTTGTGCAGAAGGTTTAATAGGGAATGATAGTGGGATTAATACCTGAGGAAGGGAAGGAAGACTAAACAAAGGAAAATAATTGAGCCATTATGTGGTCTCAACAGAAGCCCTACCAAAACCATGGTGGATTCTGAAGCTGCAATCACTTTTCAGAATTAAATTCATTTGCATAAGAGTACTGGATCAGCTATATCCATAAATAACTTGCATAATATACCATGGAAAGAAGAAGTGTTGACAAAAATAACTGTTCAATGAATGAGTGCTGCCCAGGACTGAGGCTTGACCTTGGTGAGGCAGTTCTGCAGTCCCTATGGGGAACTGACAACAGAGGGCTTTCTACAACAGCGCTGGCAGAAGCTACTGGAACCAGATTTTGGATCCTAAAAGGGTCTCTGAGAAGCACACAGAGACCACCATACTAATTCTTTCAAAATTGTAAATGGTGGTTACTCAACCTCCAAGTCATAAAAGTCAACCCAAATAATACATATATTTCAATGTTCAACTTATTGTAATTTGAATGATACAATCTTGTCCATATCAAATGATTCTAGTAACTCAATAACTTTGAATTAAATATTCTAAATAATTTATACTTATGTAAAATAATTAAATAAAATATTTTTGGTTTTTTATTAATAGGTCATTTGAGAAAAATTAGTTTTGAGAGGCCACAACTTTTCTTCTCAAAAATTAGTTTTGAGAGGCACTTACCTGTTTGCTCTTTTATCAGTACCTAGCCACAACAAATTTACATTTATTCTTGGTTTCACAAAATTGCCATACTACAAATCTGAAGCTGCATTTAAACTAGCATTTATGCATTTGTTAGTTTTTGAAGCTTTAAAGGTAACCTTAGAATATGTGTTATAATGATCTTATTTTTCCTTGCTAATTAAATGCCCTAATTTTAAAAGCTTAATCACACATTCAAATAGCATTCAATTCTCCAAAAAGCAACTGTGTAGATATGGAAAAATTGCACTGTGTCAAATACCAATGGTTGTTAAAGCATCTTCATCTTGTATGTATATCTAAAAAAGGCTGTGATGTTCACTTTATTATATTGATTAGCCCCAGTTTGTTATGTTTCAGGAAGTGAGTTTCTCCTAGAAGTTAGTGGAAGATGCATAAACATTTTTAAGCCAAAGGCAGAGTGAGGTGAATTGTTACTGCAGAGCCTTAAATGGATTATTTTAAGTTCTCAGAGCATCCATCAGGAAGAAAACTGCTTCAGAAAACCAATGTGATATGTCAAGATGATGGGACTAAATTGGCCATGGCAGGGTTTAGTCAGTGTTTTTGGCTGTTTTCATTATTGATTGTATAACATTGATTACGTTAACTGTGCAGAGTTCCAATTTGCTTATTAAGTTTGCAAGAATAACAGATTGACATTGGCAGAATTTCTTTTTATTCCCATCACTTAGGCCCTATTTCTCATTGCTTTAGAAAAATACTAAAAATAAAACCTAATTTTCCCCCATCTTAAATTCTAAATTTAATTTTAATTTTAACTTTTAACCTATTAATTTCATTGCTTAAAATTTTTAAAAACAGTTATTAATATTTTATGATTGAGTGTATTATTTTCTAAGGAAAGGATAAATAGCTTAGTGACATGTTTATTTCTAAACAACATTCAGTATCAATGAAAGAAGAATGAATGCCTGTCCCATTTAGCTGTCATGTATTGGGCTGTTAAGTACTGAAATAAGTTATAGATCTGAAAATATTAAAGAACAGCAATAATAGAATGTATTCTACCTAAAAATAAAAATGTCCATCAATTATTTTCCAATGCAGTGCCATGTCCTATATGATATGTGATTATTATGTTATTTTAGAATTTTAAAAATTGTTCAAAGAACTTTCTGATAAAAAAAAAAGAAACTATTGTTCAGGGAACAGTAGATTCCTATGAACTGAATATGCCATTTTGGGAAAGCAGCCTTGACTCAAGCCTTGATTTCCAAGTACTACTCTTGTATCCACAAACTTTGGAAACAGATAGGCTTTGACAAGTTTTAAGAAATTAAATCTAAATAAAACTTCATTGATCCCCACTAAGACTGTGAGAGTATGTGTAAAGGCTTGAGTTGCCAAGGTGTATATGTGAAGTGACATTATTATAAATAGACAGGTAAGCATCTTTACAAGTGTGGGTGAGGATATGGAGAAAAAGAGAACCCTACTGCATTATTGATGGGAGTACAGACTTGTGCAGCCGCTATGGAAAACAATTGGAATTTCCTCAAAACACTAAAAATGGAACTGCCTTTTGACCCAGCAAACCTCCTGTTGGGATTTTACCCCAAGTATCCTGAAACACCAATTCAAAAGAACCTATGCACCCCTATGTTCATAGCAGCGCTATTTACAATAATCAAGTTCTGGAAACAGCCTAAGTGCCCATCAGTGGATAAACGGTTTAAAAAACTGTGGTACATTTACACATGAAATACTATGCAGCGTAAAGAAAGAAGGAACTCCTACCTTTGCAACAGCATGGAAGGGCCTAGAGAGCATTATGCTTAGTGAAATAAGCCCGGCAGTGAAAGACAAATACTATATGATCTCACCTTTAAGTGGAAACTAATGAACAAAACAAACAAAAAAAATGGTGATAGAACTAGAGTCATGGAAACAAGGAACAAACTGACAACAACCTGATGGGAAGTGGGAAAATGGGGGGAAAATGGGGAAGGGTCTAGTTAAGACACAAGTATAAAGGACCTATGGACATGAACAACAAAATGGGGATTGACTGTGAGAATGGGGGTATGAGGGTGGGATATGGGAGAGCAATGGAGGAAAAATGGGATAACTAATTGAAAAACAATACAATTAAAAAAAAAAAAAAAAAAAAAAAAGGATAAGAAGGCAAAAGTTGAACAGGGACCTCACCTGCCCTGGTAAAGCTCTGCCATGTGTGATCATGAAAATGCTGGTGTGGGAATGTGAAAGTGCCTAAATGGCTCCTGAATTCGCTAGCTTTGGGACTTGGCCCAGTTAGTTAATCATTGTGCCTCAGTTTCCTCATCTGCAAAATGGTGATAATAAGTGCCAAACTTATAAAGCTGTTATAAATATCAGGTGAGTTAATATGTGTTAACTGCTGAAAACACTACTATATAAACACTAGTTAAACTTACCATATCTATGATTATTTTATGTTTGTGTTAGTGGCTCCTTTGTGGTAAGTTGAGGATATGAGCATGAGTGGCAGTTTTAAAACAAGTGACAAAATCAGACAAAGTCTGGCCAGGACTTTTTAAAAGGTGGAACTTTAATTTCTTTCACATTCACAATTCACTATTTATATGTCTATTTTTTTTGAAAAAGGCAGGATTATGAGTTATATTAGGAGAAAATCAATTTCAGGTGAATTTTCCCCAGCTATTGACAGTTTCTTTTCATCTTTTATATGACTCTAGTAGGAAAACTATACCATTAATTAATCTATAAACAGCCTTTAGAATGATTTAAAAAATCCAATTTGGTTTAAATAAGCTTAAAATAGATCTGTGGTACTTCTGCACAAAACGAATTCAACATCATTGCAAGAGCAAAAGTAGGCAGGGCTATTCTTTGAGCAGACCGAAACAATTCCTCTAGCATAAATCTGAACTGTTTTACCCCTTATCTGAAACATAAATTCTTAACAATCTGTTGTTTTTTCAGACAAACTTAACTCCTTTTCTCTTTCCATAATAAGGGAAAACATAAATATCTCCTTTAGGTTGCTATTTTATTATTGTATGCTTAAAAATTCAGTTAAGATATTTCACTCTCTTAAAATAAAAGATTCCTTCTGTCAGAACTGGATTTTAGGCTTTATTAGATATTTTTCTTAATTCAGTAGTCAATATAAAATAATTTTATAAAGTGAGCCAATTTCTTCTGGTACCTGTGGAAACATTTGGCAGGTACATTCCCCTGGCAGGCACGCCGGGCAGTTCAAAGACAGATAGTCCTTGGGTTGTATTTTCTAAGGCAGAGGACTCTGGCTTAAGGTGGAAAAAAAAAAAATCCAGGTCAAAGCATCCTTTTGAACTTTTGTTATAAAACTCAAGCATTTAAATGATTACTCATCCTTGGATAAACCTGATGATGTTTCTTAAGAAAAAGCTGTGTTTAAGGTTTTTAAAAAATGTTTCAGTGGAATCTAAGTGTTCCAGTGAATATTAAGAGTTTCTCAGAATGGGTTCAGTAGAATTACAGGTAACTCCCCAGCCAGGTATTTGTGATGAAGGCCACTGATTCAATGTTCTAACTCTGGGGATGTAGCATCCAGACTCTTTGGCTATAAGCATTTGTTCTGCAACAGCAATATGGGGCATTAAGGACATAATGTTCCTTAGCCTAGAGAGTGACTTTTGTTCTAAATTATCATAAATCCAATAATATTTAAGAGAGAAGGTTGAGGGCCTTCACACTCATCCTGTATATAACTTGTTGTATATGCTAAGTTTTATCCTCCTACCTAAATCTCTGAAAAGCTACATTCTTGAATAATTACCTCAGCTCTCATTGTGAACATCATCCTTGCTTTTATAGTTATCCTTGTAAATTTTAGAGGATTTTTATAAAGTTATTTGAAAATCAACCTTACATTTTAGGAAACTCACCAATGAAACTTGTGTTGTGATACTGAATAGCCCTAATGTGAGGAACCAAATGACTTTTTTTTTTTTTTGCTAGAATTTAGCATGAGGAAGAGAGTTTTCTTCAAAAATCACTGTTTTTATTCACTTATTTATCAAAGAAATATTGACTGACTACTTTGAGGGCTAGTCTAGTCTCCGCTGGATGTTAGATACTCAGTAATGCTCATGGGAAGCTCATTGCTAGTCAGGGAGAGAGACAGGCCGGCCAGAGCTATGAGACCTGTGAGAGCACTTGAGGAGAGAGAGTGGACTAACTTCCTGAAAGACACAGGGAGACGTCCACTTGGAAGAGGTGTTATTTGACACAGTGTTTAATTACGAGTTGTAGAGCTCAGCAAAGAAAAAAGGATATTAGGGACAGAGATGACAACTTCGGCAAAAGTACAGATGTGAAGGGTAAATAACCAGGAAGCACATGTGTGGGTAAGAGGGAGAAATTCCATATATCCAGTAAGGAGGGCTGGCAGGAGTTGGGATGAAAAAGCATTCTAGAGATAGGCTGTACGTCACTTGGGACGCCAAGCCATGACATTTCAATTCTGCTCTTAACAGGTTTACTAACTAGAGGAAGGACACAAGCAGGTTTATGAGATGAATTGTTTGCAAATTTCATGGTGGACTAGATGTTTTTTGTGCTTTGAAGACTCCTGTATTTCCAGCAGTTGCACAGATTCAGGCAACTAGCACATGCTTCATTATTAATTGTTGTACTGGATGCCCAGGAATGAGGCTGCTGCTGCCAGACTTGGGGTAGAGATGAAGAGCGGTGTTGGATAGCAGCATATTTTACCATTGATTCCACTTTTGAATATTAGCATCCTCATACATTTTATCCTTCTTTTCCTAAAAGCTAGGGAATTGAGAGCCATACAATAATTATATGTGATCCTCACAGTTGGCATATATGTTCCTTCTGCCTTTTCGTAGATTTTTTCTGCTTCCATTTAATTCTCTTGGTGGCTTATCAAAGGCACCTGAGATAGGCTTGGAGAATATATTTGGGTGTAAATATATATTTATTTAAAAATTCATTAGATCAACAATGACCATATACTTTAGTCCTATTTACTCCCCAGTGACAGTAAAGGACCTTCTGAGCCACACAGCCACAGGCTTCCTCTAGTAACGTGCCCTGAAAGGAGACCTGCGACCAACTTCTAAAAGTCAACAAGTCCTTCTTGTTTCCAGAAGGCTGCAATTACAGCACCTCTTTGTCCTCCTTATGTCTCCTAGTCTTCTTAATTCTTGTGGTTTCAGAAATATGTAGTATTAAGTTTTCATACATGAGCATAATTTCTAGATCAGGCTCAGCTAAAAAATAGATGTATTATTTAAAGTCCTTTGGCCTTCTGGAATTCCTTGACAACTTTAATAATTCAGGACATGCTAAAAGCAATCTACAAATGCTAGATTTCCATGAACTAGTCTATGAAGTATAATAACATTAAAACTTTATTATCAGCCCTTAGATGGTGTCACAGTGGATAAGGCACTGGCCTGTGAACCCAAAGGTTGCTGGTTCGATTCCCAACCAGGGCAACATAATCAGGTTGCACGCCAGGTCTCCAGCCAGGTCTGTAGCTGGAGGAAGGTGAAAGGCAACCATACACTGATGTCTCTCTCCCGCTCTTCCTCTCTTCCTTCCCCTCTCTTTGAAAAACAATAAACAAAATCTTTAATAAAAAAACTTTATTATCAAGACTTGCTACCTGAACTTTGTTGCTAATACAATAAAAATAATATAAATAGTCAACCTAAAAGCATTATATGGTATTAAACAAGGTACCTTAGGATACTGGTGGGCATTAGGTGATATCACAAAGCAGGAGGTTATGGTAAGTTTGAAATAAGCCCCAGCTTTGAAATCATGAAATATGGTCCTTTCAACACCATTCCAGCAACACTCACAGGCTAACTCACACAGTTCCCCCAGCATTAAAACAGGAATGATTATTTCAGATTATTGTGAAACTAAAACAATTGTTTTAAATTGATTTAAGTGAAATATAGAAAGTCTGGTTATGGGGCATTGCATAACATGCAGACAGTAAGTTTAAAGTTGGTATTTTCATTATGAGAAAAAATGTATTATACCACTCTATGCACATTAGCTATCTATCCCAAATTGATCTTCATGTGAGAGAACTTAAATATTTCTTCTGCTAGTTGGTTTGAAAATCAACCATTTCCCAAACAAGATAACTTAATAACAAAAGCAATTTATTTCTATCTTGTGTCAAAGTGAGCAGCATGAGAAATTATGCTTTTGCTGGGACAAATTTTGTCATTCACATTTGAAAACTCATGTCATTGCTAGCATGATTAAATTGAACGATGTACAAGTCCTTTATAAAGTTCTGAAGAGATTAATGCCTTGTCAGGGTTAGTTCAAACTAACTTAACTTTCTGGATCGTTCTAACTTAAAACACTTTACCTAACAAATAGTAGGAAACTTCTCTCTTTTTCTTGAGTGAAAATGAAAATGATATATATTATATAATTATTAAGGGTTTTCTGTAAACATTATTTCTAATTAATTTTGTTTTCTTAATGTAACTTTTTAAGGTCTTTAAAATAAAGTAGATAAATAACATCATGATTATTTTAATAATTTTATTTCATTTCTGAGTTGGTCTCATTTACAACAACCTGTGTCTATTGTTTCCCTTTATTCTCAAGGTATTTGTGAGGCTGAAATCTAACAGAGAAGATATGGTTTTGGTGACAGAATCTTGTATATGCTGAAAGTCACGTGGTCAAACCTTACCTGCCTAAGGATACATGGTTTAGCAATACAGCCCTATGCACACATGCACATCACCTTACAATTGATTCCAATTGGGCATTCATGTAGGGATTGAACTCATAATTTTAAAAACATGTTCATTCCTGATCTTCTCCATTCTACTCCCTAACTCATATGAAGTTAGTGCTGCATGTCCACATTGGTGATGCTCAAGTTCTGAAACACCAGGCCAACCATGATTTCTGTGTTGGATGAGTAATAATTTACTGGGAACCCATTTAACACTGCTCAGACCACATAGGAGAATAAATACATTGACTGCTTTTTGTTTAGTTTTGAGGTAATTAGGCTTTCTAGCACACAATAAACATTAACTGAAAAAGCTCTAATAACAACTGCATAATAGAAAGAAAACCTCCTATTTTTGTAAGTGTCAAGGTAATCTAAGAATCAATGCACATACAGTGTTATTTAATACATCAAAATGAACAGTAGAAGCAATTATGATATAGATTGGGAAAATTTTTTTTGTTGCTTAAATAACAGAACTTTTAGGCAAAGAGAAAATTGGATGCTGTCAGATTTTCAAAACCAAGTAACTCCTAATTGCAATATGTTTTAGATATAACGGACACATTTATTTAAACAAATTGGACCTCTCTATCACTTTATTATAACTTAAATAAACTGATTTTTAAAAATGATTGTCATATGTGAGGGAAAAGGCAACTTAGTATTGTTTTCTCTAATTTGGGTGTTTTCTGCTAGATATTAGGGATCCCATCATATATTTCTTTTACCTTCTGTTTTTATAAAGTACTGGTAAAACTGCAAGAGACAAAAAGATATAGAAATATTGACTCTATATAGTACTAGGTTTCCTGACAAAGCTGGGAAGCACTATTGGAGATCACAGTAATATCTTTGACTTCCCACCTTTAATTCAATATAACTGGGGTTAATGCATTCTATTTATCTGAAAATTGAAGGTAGAAGAGCTATAAAATGGTGCCTGACCCCACAGTTCATCTCCCCACTACTGTGCAGTCTGACCAGGAGGATGGATTGCATAGGAAGTCTGTCTGCCTGGAAACTGGGAGCACAGAGCTGTTCTAGCTGAAGACTGAGTCTCAGAGGAACTGAGAAAACAAGGATGCTGGCACATATGAACACTGACCTGTATTAGAGAGAAATACAGATCAATGAATGCCAAATTATCATTAATTTTACATGTCAATGTAGAGGAAAAAAATACCAGTGTGGACAAGAAAGTAGACATTGTAGAAATAGTGTTCCTTATGCTCCTCACAACCAGATAAGGAGAAGAGCAATACACTGGACAATGGATTTAAGTTGGAGTAAAATGCAGAAGCAAAATGATATTCCTACCACACCCTGGTTTACTTACTGTCTTTATTGGGCTAAGCCTGCTAATAATATAAAAATATTTGGGCATAGCAAATATGAAGCTTTTTTAAAAACTACAAATATGAGAGTTAAAAATACAGTATTTGAATCGGATTATTTCAGATTCTACCTTATAATTGTATTCTTGCATTTTTAAATATCTTTCTTATAAACTTGTGAAAACTGAACATAACATGGAAATTATATTTAGCTTCAACAAAAGCACACCCTCTTTTACTGTGATCCCTACCTTGCTTCACATAGCAAGTTTAAGGCTGAAGTCACAGCTGATTGTTACATCCATCAACTGTTAAATCAGTTTAATTAAGGCTCAGTTTTTCCACTTGTATCATACAAACTTAGATTAAAGTGTTGTATAATAAAATGGTTATCTTCTTTCCACAAAATGTTTAAAAATAAACCATTTTATACAAGATACTTTCATGAGAGAAATGGTATAAAATTATGGTGTTTAAAGAAAATATTTTATTAAAAAGTTGATGAAAAGAAATTGAAATCTTTATAGCTCTATTGTGTGACCAATATGAAGCAATAATTTCAACACTGTAAGATAAAATAGATAAAATGTGCTGCCTATTTTTCAAATTATTCATTCCAAAAAACACATAACATAGAGGAACCATCTATCATATAATGTAAATTTCTGGTGTAGTTGAAGAGGGAATGTAGTACATTTTGAATTCAATATGAAAACCTTTATAGAAGACTCTTTGCATCATATTGTAGTATTGTTTTTTAATTGAAAACATTGGTTTCTCTAAATATATATTAAAAACCAACTGGGTAAAAGTTGTATAAAATGATTCTAAAACACTGAAACTCAAGTTAAGACTATTCAAATATTTAGAAATTCAGAGAAGGAAAGTTTCTTTCCTTCATCTCCAAATTCAGGAGAAAAATCATTAGTTAATGTTCTACAGAATACTATTGGGGTCTGGTTTCCATCACAATAAGCTTTGTGTTGTTTATTTATTTATTTTTTCTTTTGAAAATTGAAGACTTGATATCAGGTAGAGAGGTCAGAAGGAAAGGACTCACAGGCAAGCACACCTTTAAGTGACATGGTAAAACAATGCTAAAGGCTCTTACACTTGAGAACATTCCTAAGTAGAATGACAAGTGTTTTTCTTCCCTTTCTGAAGTTAGATTATGCTTTTTACTCCTCTAGCAGTTGGGATGTTTGGAATTATGAATGTCCATATATGTTCATGTTAGCTGAGGCATAACTGGTGAAAAGATATGAAACTGGTATATAACAAAAGTCATGTGTTCAATCTTGCCTTTTCTTATTTTTTTTTAAGAAAGCAGCACATATATGAATGAATACATTACTGAAATGCTTCAAAGAACTGAGTAACTTGTCACTTTGAGCACTCATGCACTGATTAAAATAACACTGCCCATTTAAAACAAATATACATTATGTTACACATATATAATTTCTAAAAAGCAATGTAGAATAACTGAAAAAGTATTGCCTTTGGGTCAAGAATTATGAGGTCTTTCTCCAGTGTGAGATGTTTGGTAGTTTAGGTCTCAGTTTCTTCATCCTTAAAAATGAGTTGCTTATAGGAGAATGAGTTCTAAGTTTTATTTAAGCTCTTCTACGACGATAGGACTAAGAAAGAATGATAACCATGTGGCTGACAGGACCCCTTTTTCTCTATGTATTCTTTTACTTTAGGCTTGGGCTCAAGTGGCTGCTACATTTTTATAAACTAAAGATCTTAGGCCAGTGTTTTTCAATCTTGTTAGTCTCTGGACTCTCTTGTGTTCCTGAAAATTATTGGGGACCCAAAAGAGCTTTTGCTTATGGGGATTACAGTACATTGCATTAAAGTTTAAGTGATCAGTAATGTTAAAATTACCCTGCAATTGCTATTTGGCTGTCCTCCATGCCTCTGCTCTCATCAGTTATTAGCCCGAATCAGGTTGATCTTCAGAGGAAAATAATTAATTTTCTTACTAGCACCTGTAGATAAAATATTGTGATCTCAGCTGCTGTCCTCATGCCTTTATCTCAAATTTAGAACCATTTTCTGGGTTAGTTTCAAGCAAGACTTTCTATCTTGTCAAAACAGATCAATAAAATATTTTTCCTGACTCTCTTACCTAATGCATCTCTACTTCCTCTGGCTAAAAGAGGCTGGAAAGGTTTTGTTTCTGGCAACTTGAAAATAAAATAATGAAAGTGCTGGTTTTAAAATGGATTTGTTTTCATATTATACAAATTTTAAATTATAATAATCACACTTTTATGGTTACAGCACTGTGTCAAAATCCTAGTCTGAGATTCTAAAATTGTTATTCTTTCATTCTCAACTTACAGATTTAAAAAATTTTTAAAGCTTTGTATGAAGTTTGAAGGCACTATACTTTCTAAAGCAGTAAAATGTTATCCTGGGAATAATTGATTATCTTCATTATTTGTCTGTTTTTACTCTAGTAGATTGTGGAATGTGACCTTGATTGCAAATTCATAACCCCCTCTGTGAAGCTACTGAATTAGAATTCTCTTACCAACTCCCTCTCTTGAAATTCCATGTACTTTAAAGTGTGAAACTGTGTTTCTTCCTTCCACTCATGGTTGTTATAGAAACAAACTTCAATTGTATTCTATGGATTTGATAGGGTTAGAAAAATATACAGGTTGTCACTGTGGTTACATTAAAATAATCAATTTCAGTCCTACAGGGCACACACTAATGAATATAATATGGTGTAAAATAATTTCCCTGTGGTGAAATGGTATTTTGCCATCATACATATCAAGGGGAGCTGAGCCTTTCTCCGGAGGAACTGGATCATAAATAATATGTGTTTCTTTCTAATCGTAGACAGATGGCTATCATCTCATCTAGAAAGTCAACAATTATATATAGGTAATATTTGTAATAATGCTCAAAATAGAAAAGAAAAGAAAATATAATTGCAAACTTTTGTTAGTCTTACTTTTGTAACAACATAGGCAAGGGCTAAGCCAATTCATAAAGACATATGTATATAGTTTCCTTTTCTACACAAATTTCAAGGGGGGTCATTGTTTTCTATTAATACAGAGACTCCATTCTATTTCAATTCATTTTGTTACTTTGTTCTCCCAAATGCTATAACATAATGCGTATTTAAATCTGCACAGCAGGAAATGTAGTCCAGCAGTAAATGATTGCATACTTCTTTAAGAAAAAAAAAATTAAAATAATTATTTCAAGTTATTTAAGCCTAAAAAAAGCATATAGGGTAGAATATTATACAGTGATAAAATATCTAGATGAACTTTCATGGCCAGGATATTTTTCAATAAAAATGTTCATGACTAACTTTCAGGTAGTATGTTAGTTACTTTTTCAAATATTACTGAAAATGCATTTTATCATATATATTCATGTTGAAGCTACATTCATAACAATTGAAATTTTTAGCAAAAATGTTGACATTACTTTTAAAACTGTGTTTCTTTCTAAAAACCTCTAAAACTATCTTTCTTGTATTGATTTCATTTAGTGCCATTCTCAAAATTATGTCTCATATAATCAATAAAATTCTTTCATTATAAAAATTAGTTATTAATGATTTTCCCTAAGTTCTTCCTTAAGAAGAAAAAGACATATGAAAGGGTTATACAATATTTAAAAACTCAAAATTTATTTTAAAAGTTTTTTAACATTAAAATATCTCTGAATAAAATGTGATGAGTATTAGTATAGTCCACAAAAAAAATTCTCTAGATTCATGTTTTAGAGTTATAGGTCATATAAATGTGTATATTTGCATAAAACCAAAATGTTAGTCAAATTATTGGTCAAGTCAGAAGAAAAATTTAGCAAACTTAGGCTACTGTCATCAAAACAGCATGGTACTGGCATAAGAATAGACATATAGATCAATGGAACAGACTAGAGAGCCCAAAAATTAACCCAGGACTCCATGGTCAACTCATATTTGACAAAGGGGGAAGGAACATCCAATGGAGTCAAAACAGTCTCTTCAACAAATGGTGTTGGGAGAACTGGACAGCAACATGCAAAAAGATAAAACTAGATCACCAACTTACACCATACACCAAAATAAACTCAAGATGGATAAAGGATTTAAACATAAGCAATGCCACCATAAAGGTCCTGGAGAAAAATATAGGCAGTAAACTTTCGGATATCCTACGCAGAAATATGTTTACTGATACTTCACCAAGGGCAAAGGAAATCAAAGAACAAATCAAGAAATGGGACTATATGAAATTGAAAAGTTTCTGTTCAGCTAAAGAAAATATCAGCAAAATTCAAAGGGAACCAACTGTATGGGAAAACATAATTGCCAATGATACCTCAGACAAGGGTCTGATCTCCAAAAATATATAAAGAACTAATGCGACTCAACACCAGGGAGACAGACAGCCCAATTAAAAAATGGGCAAAGGACCTGAACAGACAACTCACTGAGGAAGATATACAAAGGGCCCAGAAGCATATGAAAGAATGCTCAACATCACTAGTCATCAGAGAGATGCAAATTAAAACCACAATTAGATACCACCTCACACCTGTCAGAATGGCAATCATCAACAAATCAACAAACAACAAGTGTTGGCCAGGATGCTGGGCAAAGGGAACCCTCATACACTGTTGGTGGGAATGCAGGCTGGTGCAGCCACTGTGGAAAACTGTATGGGGTTTCCTTAAAACACTAAAAATGGAACTGCCTTTTGATCCAGTGATTCCACAATTTGGACTATACCCAAAAAAACACCAATTCATAAGAACCTATGTACACCTATGTTCATAGCAGCACTATTTACCATAACCAAGTGCTGGAAACAGCCTAAGTGCCCATCAGTGGATGATTGGATCAAAAAACTTTGGTTCATTTACACAATGGAATTCTATATAGCAGAAAGAAAGAAGGAACTTGTACCCTTTGCAGCAACATAGATGGAACTGGAGAGTATTATGCTTAGTGAAATAAGCCAGTCAGCGAAGGACAAATATCATATGATCTCACCCATTACGGGACAATAATGAACAAAACTAACAACAAGCAAAACAGAACCAAATATATGAATACAGTGAATAGGCCTTCAGTGGTCAGGGGTAAGGGGTTGGGGGGAGGGGGAGGCAGAGGCAAGGAAGGGGAGCAGCTTAGACAAGAACCTAGTATAAAGGAACCATGGACATGGACAACAGGTGGGATTGACTTTGGGGGGAATGGGTGGGTGGGGAGGGGGACAGAGGGGAGCAAAAAGGGGATGGACGTAGTACAACAACATTAAAATTTAAAAAAAATCTTTTAAAATAAATTTTGAATTTTTAAATATTGTATAACCTTTTCATATATCTTTTTCTTCTTAAGGAAGAACTTAGGGAAAATCATTAATAAATAATTTTTATAATAAAAGAATTCTATTGATTATATGAGACACAGAATTTTGACACAAGACACAGAATTTTGGACAAGGTATTAACTGGACAAGTGCTTGTCTTGTCTAGTTAAAGTGATAACATTGAAATTCAAGATTTCATGAATAAAAGAGAAGCCAGTCACAACTGTATCTACAAGTTTACATGAAAAAAGCTGAGCATATGACCACAATGGAAGGGTTCTTCATAATAAAAATTACACTTATTTGTTTGCCTTTTTATTATTGGTTTGTGAAGTGTCTTTAATAAGAAAATCCCAGTGTGACTTAAGACTAGGAATAGTAGTGCCCATCTAAAAGGGCTGAGGGGGTATATCATTTATTTCATGTAATTAGTGTGGTATGCAAGAAAATATCAGATATGAGACTAACACTGTGGTTCCTGACTTTTAGCCTCACTTATGTTGTGGCGCTAATTAAGAATGGAAAGATGTACAAAACTCCCAGATACAGCAGGACGCACGTTGCACACGCTGGCATCCTGGCTACTCTAGGCCTGCACAAGCCCTCAGAGCAAGGAGGAGGAAAGGCACACACAGGGACAGTGTGCTATCCTTGCCTGCCTGATGTCCATTGCACCTTATTCCCTAATCACATCTGAATTTTGTTTCTGGAACTCAGAACGTGAATACTCAATTCTGAACAATGTGAAGGTGCGTCATCTCTACCGGCCCATCAAACACTGACTGCTGATGTTCCAAACATGCTAACGGTAATGGCAGCACCTACCATTAGTGCTCACTAAATGCTTTTGACTTTTCTAGATCTTGTTCTTTCTGGAACCTCTTCAGCGTTTCTCTTCAATATTCTGAATTTTAAAAAGCCTCTTATTTATATGCATGTGTGCTGTAAACACACATTTATATATTCATACATGCATACATACAAATAATCCCAGATTTATGATAGATTGACTCATGATATTTTGACTCTAATATTGTGCAAAAGTGATATGCATTCAGTAGAAATTTATTTTGAATTTTGATCTGTTTCTGGCCTGTGGTATATAGTATGACACTCTCTCATGATTCTGGACAAGAGCAGCACAGTTCCCAGTCTGCCTGGGAATCATGGGGATAACAGTTGATCCTCTATAGTGTATTAATTGTGTTAGATAATTTTTCCCACCTGTAAGCTCAGGTACAGTTAGTGTTGGGCACATTTAGTATAGGTTACAATGTTCAGTAGGTTAGCTGTATTAAATGCATTTTTGATGATGTTACATTTGGCAATTTTATTTTTAAATATTGCGTGGTTACTCTAAATAGATAACAAAGCTCCAGTCATTCGCTGTTCTCAGGCATTTCTGTGACTGTACAGTATTAACTGAGCGTGCAGTCTCCTTTCTTAGACTTTGATTTTGCCTTTCCAAGATCAACCATAAACTCAGAGAGATTAAAATTTCAGTTTTTGGGGGGGCTTCTCTGAGTGCCACTGAACGACAAAGGTTTGTCCTTAAACCTTTTCAAGAAAGGGATGCTAGAAGTGATTATATGTATTAATGTGTTTTAAAAAATATATTTTACTTATTATGCTATTACAGCTGTCCCAATTTTTTCTCCTTTGCCCTCCTCCTACTCCCCATCCCCTCTGGCAATACCTCCTTAGTTCATGTCAGTGGATCATGCATGTAAGTTCTACAGCTACTCCTACTTCCTATACTTTTCTTAACATTCCCTATTCTGTGCCTACAAATTTGTATTTCTTAATCCCTGAACCTTTCACCCATTCTCCCCTTTTCCCTTTCAACTGATAATGCTCCAAATGATCTCCATATGTAGGTTTCTGTTTCCACTCTGCTCGTTTGCTTAGTTTGTTTTTTACATTTAATTTTTGATAGTTGTGAATATTTCCTTTTTAATGTTCATAGTTTTAATCATTTTTTTCTTAAATAGGTCTCTATAACATTTCATATAATTGATCGATGATGATGAACTCCTTTTGACCATGATATTTTCAACTTACAATAGGTTTAGTAAGACATAAACCCATTGTAAGTTACAAGGAGCATCTGAATACCTTCATATACATTTATGTATGTACACATGTAATTTGTGTGTGCATTTACTGAAGTACCTAGAATTGGATTCTACTGGGTAGCCAAGACCTGCATTTATAGTAAAATTCTATAGAGTTAGCGTATACTTTATTGTGGAGGAGAGGAGTTGATACAATACATCACCAATAAATAATGTTTAAAAAAGGTAGGAGGAGGATTCAAAAGGATAGTATCAGCAAAGTAGGCAATAGAATTCGGAAGCAGGGTAGTAGAAGGACAATAAATACTGTAGTGAGGCTAAACAAAATGTGGATGAAGAAAGAGCACCGCTTTTAAGAATGAAAATGATAATCTCTATCAGAGAAAGTTCAGTGTGCGGATACTGCAAGGGCAGGGGAAAGCAATCATCCAGGATGCCCTGTGCTGAGCCAACAAGGGAAGAAGAGGAATTTAAGGAAAGAGAATGAGAAAATTAGCAGTTTAGGGAAGAGGCAGGGTTGAAGATTAATATGAAATTGATCTGATATATTTGAGGTGAGGAGTTAAAAGGGCAAAGGAAGGACTTAAAGATATGATAGGTCATAGTGGAGGATGCAAGTATACAGGAAATATTAAAGAATGTAAAACAACAATAAAATTAAATTTAAAAACAAAAAAATAAAGAGTGTAAAAAAACACTTAACAAAGAAGGGAAGAATGTGTATAGGGATTTGTCTAGGAAAAACGATTATACACTGAAGTGAGAAACTGCAAAAAAGTAGGTTCATAGGTCAATAAATTTTTAGAACATAAAGCTTTTTATTGTTCATAGTATTCCAAAATGATGTGTGAAATAATTCTACAAAAATGATAAAATGCTCCTTTTATGCCCTCTCAATTGTTGTTTATACATGGTTTTGTTACTTTTTTTGTAATTTTAATGAAAAATAAATAGTTTGAAAAATCAAAAGATACATAACTCATAGTATTATGCTACTTTGACTCCACTTGAAAAAATCTAAGTAGGAATGACCCAAATATTCCTAAATAGTATATTTTTTCTACTTATACTTTTATAGAAATGCTTTGGCATAGTTTTACTATAAGGTAATTGTTAGTCTAAAACCTATTATAAAATTCAATTTTATTTGCATTATAAAATAGCCAGGTAGACATTTTTATGATAGGCAATATAAAATTCATGAATAAGTACATAATTAATTTAAAAATGGATTAGCTATATATGAGGTGTTCTCTTCTATACCCACAAAAATGTACAAATTGGTAAAACTGTCATTAATACACATTTTGCTTTTTCTTTGTCCAAATAATTTGTTGGTCTTCATTAAACAACTCACTATGTTTTCATCTTATATTCTATGCAAATTGTTAAAATGATAAACAGGTATGTTATACAAGGAGAAATATTTAAAATTTTTGAGACACATAATCTTTCAGCATCTATTCTGTATATGAGATACTGAGAAGAAAGTGAAAAAAACAAGACAAAAAACTTTCCACTATCTCTATAACAAATGGATAAGTGTTAAATGGAGAATAGATATCTAATGGATCCTTAATGGAAAACACTAAAGAGAATTCCTTAGGCCAAAGCAATTAACAAAGGCTTTAAATCTTCATGAACATATGAAATATCAATATTTGTAGGTTTACAGAAACAATTAAGATTAGTGCATTATAGGTTGAGGGCAGAATGTGAAAAAAGGTATTTAATTCAGTGAATGCTCTAGTTAGTGTAAGTTTTTGTTATGCCTCAAGATTAAGAACGTTCATTAGCAGCAAGTAACATAAGGTCAGTGAGGAATATATCTTGTGGGAATTTTAAATCCAGTGAGAAGGATTATATTCTATAGTTTTAAATTTATAGTTTTAAAAGAGGAACAATTAAGGTTTTAAAAGAGAAAATAATGTGACTGCTGCTTTGCATTGGAAGGAATAACTTTATGAGAAAGTACAGGATGAACTAGAAGCAGTGAGATCAAGGAAGAAGCCAACAGAGTAACAAGAATTAAGATGCCTTTAAAAATATCTTTTGTTACACTATTCTCCCATAAATTTGTATAGTACTATTCCTATTATTTAAAGTAGTATCACATAAGAGCACAACTTATTGTTTGAGCTCTGCTATTGATTTCAGGATCTCCTCTTTCCTCAGGAAAGTGCATCATTTATGATTATGTCCCTTGCACTTACCTCAGGTAAAAGTTAATTGAATATGTTAATTCAGGTGTAAGTGAAAATCAAGAAGTGAGAAAAAAAACATGTTGGGAATATTAGATGTCTGTAATAGATAATAAATGCCAATGCTAATTAGAAGGTCGGAAGAAAACAGAAAATTAGGAGACTCTATGCCCCTATCTATATTGGGAGAACAAAGTCCTATCTTTTATTCATCCTAGATAGCTGGAATATGTCCATGTGATCCAAGCATGGGTAATGAAATGTTTCTGAGTAAGACTTGAAATCTTGAGAAAAAGCTTAAGATAATGACCTGTTGTCCATCAGTGTGTAGCTGTGAAAGGGCAAATACTGATATCACAAGTAAATGTTCTTGTGTCAAGTTTTGCCTTTATCTGTCCTCTCTTACAAAGGGCTGATTCCCCAGAAATCTGGTTGCTTCTCTACAAGCAACTGTTTACAGGGTAAAATTTAGGGTAAAATTGATTTAGTAAAACATTTTCACATTTATGGGAAAAAGGGTTGCTTAAATGGATCTGAGAGAGGTGTATGGAAGAATCAAACTCAAGAAAATATTGACACTAGAGAAGCAGAAGAGTGAACAAAATGAAAACCAAAACACGTTAGGTAAGGAAAGAAGTATGGGAAGTTTTACTCACAAAAGCGAAAGAGCTATAAGAGGAATGGGGAGGCAGAGACTGACTGTAAGAAGGTGAAGGGATTAGTGAAAGAACATTGTAAATGAAGGACCCAGGGACATGGATGATGGTGTGGGATTGGCTATGGAAGCTGGGGGATGGGAGTTTGAGGAGGAGGGAAGAGAAAAAACTGGGACAACTGTAATAGCATAAACAATAAAATATTTAAAAAAATAGTATCACAAATATTTGAGTTTCACAAATTTTGCCTTGAACATTACAAAAAAAAGTGTAAGACAGTTCGGCCTTTTAATTATATTTGCATATTTTCTGTATTACAATGGATTTGTCATATTTTATTTTCCAAATCTGTCTACAGAATCTAGAACTCAAGAGATGGCTACTACTTAATTTTTCATTCTTTTTAGTTAAACTAGTCATAGTTAGAAAAATAAAATGACATAAAAATTGAAGTGTAAATTACAAATTAGAAAAATTCATTTTAACTGTATAAGGTTGTTATAATGAGCATATATATTACATTTTTAAAAATATTTTACCCAGGTTTAGAAATTTTTTTACCCTTCAATTGATTAGTAAAATACAGTCTCACTTCCTATATAGGAATATCTTGACTAATCCTATAGATTAGTAAAAATAAGTAAAAGAGAATGCTTTAAGTGCATTAATAATTGTGCATTTGTTTCACATGCCAATTTAAAATTAAGCTTTATCCAATTCTTCAATTTTTGCTAAAATTTTTATGGTAGAACCTTTTATTAAATTTTAGCACTGTTAAAATTTCATGATCTATGGTACTGGCATAAGAATAGACATATAGATCAATGGAACAGAATAGAGAGCCCAGAAATTAACTCAGGACTCTATGGTCAACTCATATTTGACAAAGGGGGAAGGAACATCCAATGGAGTCAAAACAGTCTCTTCAACAAATGGTGTTGGGAGAAGCGGACAGCAACATGCAAAAAGATAAAACTAGACCACCAACTTACACCATACACCAAAATAAACTCAAGATGGATAAAGGATTTAAACGTAAGCAGTGCCACCATAAAGGTCCTGGAGAAAAATATAGGCAGTAAACTTTCAGATATCCTACGCAAAAATATGTTTACTGATACTTCACCAAGGGCAAAGGAAATCAAAGAACGAATCAACAAATGGGACTATATCAAATTGAAAAGTTTCTGTTCAGCTAAAGAAAATATCAGCAAAATTCAAAGGGAACCAACTGT
>PVIW01007187.1:0-76061 GCA_004026585.1 Noctilio leporinus | reverse complement strand
GCTTCATCCCAGGGATGCAAGGATGGTACAACATTCGTAAATCAATAAATGTAATACACCACATCAACAAATTGAAAGATAAAAACCATATGATCATATCAATAGATGCTGAAAAAGCATTTGATAAAGTGCAGCAACCATTTATGATAAAAACCCTCAGCAAAATGGGAATAGAGGGAGCATACCTCAACATCATAAAAGCCATCTATGAGAAACCTGAAGCCAACATCATACTTAACAGACAAAAACTGAAAGCTTTACCCCTAAGATCAGGAACGAGACAAGGCTGTCCACTTTCTCCACTTCTATTCAACATTGTCTTCGAAGTTCTAGCTATAGCCATCAGAGAAGAAAAAGGAATCAAAGGTACCCAAATTGGAAAGGAGGAAGTCAAACTGTCATTATTTGCAGATGATATGATAGTGTACATACAAAACCCAATGGGCTCCACCAAAAACTTACTCACCCTAATAAGCAAATTTAGCAAAATATCGGGGTATAAAGTCAATATCCAGAAATCAAAAGCATTTTTGTATACCAATAATGAAACAACAGAAATAGAAGTGAAAAAACAAATCCCATTTACCATAGCAACAAGAAAAATAAAGTACCTAGGAATCAACTTAACTAAGGATGTAAAAGACCTGTACTCAGAGAACTACAGAACAATGAAGAAAGAAATCAAGGAAGACACAAATAAATGGAAGCATATACCATGTTCGTGGATGGGAAGAATTAGCATCATTAAAATGTCCATACTACCCAAAGCAATCTACAGATTCAATGCAATCCCAATTAAAATACCAATGCAGACTTCACAGGAATAGAAAAAATACTTCAAAAATGTATATGGAGCCAAAAACACCCATGAATAGCCACCACAATCTTGAGAAAGAAGAACAAGGTAGGAGGAATCACAATACCGGACTTCAAACAATACTACAAGGCTACTATCATCAAAACAGCATGGTACTGGCATAAAAATAGACATATAGATCAATGGAACAGAATAGAGAGCCCAGAAATAAACGCAGGACTCTATGGTCAACTAATATTTGACAAAGAGGGAAGGAACATCCAATGGAGTAAAAATAGTCTCTTCAACAAATGGTGTTGGGAGAACTGGACAGCAACATGCACAAAGATAAAACTAGAACACCAACTTACACCATACACCAAAATAAACTCAAGATGGATAAAAGATTTAAACATAAGCAGTGCCACCATAAAGGTCCTGGAGAAAAATATAGGCAGTAAATTTTCGGATATCCTATGCAATAATATGTTTACTGATACTCCACCAAGGGCAAAGGAAATCAAAGAATGAATCAACAAATGGGACTATGTCAAATTGAAAAGTTTCTGTTCAGCTAAAGAAAATATCAGCAAAATTCAAAGGGAACCAACTGTATGGGAAAACATAATTGCCAATGATACCTCAGACAAGGGTCTGATCTCCAAAATATATAAAGAACTAATGCGACTCAACACCAGGGAGACAGACAGCACAATTAACAAATGGGCAAAGGACCTGAACAGACAACTCACTGAGGAAGATATATGAAGGGCCCAGAGGCATATGAAAGAATGCTCAACATCGTTAGTCATCAGAGAGATGCAAATTAAAACTGCATGAAGATACCACCTCACACCTGTCAGAATGGCAATCATCAGCAAATCAACAAACAACAAGTGTTGGCGAGGATGCAGGGCAAAGGGAACCCTCATACACTGTTGGTGGGAATGCAGGCTGGTGCAGACACTGTGGAAAACAGTATGGGGTTTCCTTAAAAAACTAAAAATGGAACTGCCTTTTGATCCAGCAATTCCACTACTTGGACTATACCCAAAGAATCCTGAGACACCAATTCATAAGAACCTATGCACACCTATGTTCATAGCGGCACTATTTACAATAGCCAAGTGCTGGAAACAGCCTAAGTGCCCATCGGTGAATGATTGGATCAAAAAACTTTGGTACATTTACACAATGGAATTCTATATGGCAGAAAGAAAAAAGGAACTTGTACCCTTTGCAACAACATGGATGGAACGGGAGAGTATCATGCTTTAGTGAAATAAGCCAGTCAGTGAAGGACAGGTTATCATATGATCTCATCCATTATGGGACAATAATGAGCAAAACTAACAACAAGCAAAACAGAACCAAGTGTATGAATACAAGGAATAGGCCTGCAGTGGTCAGGGGGAAAGGGGTTGGGGGGAGGGGGGAGGCAGAGGCAAAGAAGGGGAGCAGCTTAGACAAGAACCTAGTATAAAGGAACCATGGACATGGACAACATGTGGGATTGACTTTGGGGGGAATGGGTGGGTGGGGAGGGGGACAGAGGGGAGCAAAAAGGGGATAGATGTAATACAACAACAATAAAGTTAAAAAAAAAAGAAAAAGAAAATATCAGCAAAATTCAAAGGGAACCAACTGTATGGGAAAACATAATTGCCAATGATACCTCAGACAAGGGTCTGATCTCCAAAATATAGAAAGAACTAATGTGACTCAACACCAGGGAGACAGACAGCCCAATTAAAAAATGGGCAATGGACCTTAACAGACAACTCACTGCGGAAGATATACAAAGGGCCCAGAGGCATATGAAAGAATGCTCAACATCGCTAGTCATCAGAGAGATGCAAATTAAAACCACAATAAGATACCACCTCACACCTGTCAGAATGGCAATCATCAGCAAATCAACAAACAACAACTGTTGGCGAGGATGTGGGGCAAAGGGAACCCTCATACACTGTTGGTGGGAATGTAGGCTGGTGTTGCCACTGTGGAAAACAGTATGGGGTTTCCTTTAAAAACTAAAAATGGAACTGCCTTTTGATCCAGCAATTCCACTACTTGGACTATACCCAAAGAATCCTGAGACACCAATTCATAAGAACCTATGCACACCTATGTTCATAGCGGCACTATTTACAATAGCCAAGTGCTGGAAACAGCCTAAGTGCCCATCAGTGGATGTTTGGATCAAAAACTTTGGTACATTTACACAATGGAATTCTATATAGCAGAAAGAAGGAACTTGTACCCTTTGCAACAACATGGATGGAACTGGAGAGTATTATGCTTAGTGAAATAAGCCAGTCAGTGAAGGACAAATATCAGATGATCTCACCCATTACGGGACAATAATGAGCAAAACTAACAACAAGCAAAACAGAACCAAATATATGAATACAATGAATAGGCCTTCAGTGGTCAGGGGAAAGGGGTTGGGAGGAGGGGGGAGGCAGAGGCAAGAAAGGGGAGCTGCTTAGACAACAACTAGTATAAAGGAAACATGGACATGGACAACAGGTGGAATTGACTTTGGGGGGAAAGGTGGGTGGGGAGGGGGACAGAGGGGAGCAAAAAGAGGATGGATGTAATACAACAACAATAAAATTGAAAAAAAAAAGCTTGGTTGGTTTTAAATAAAGTGCTTGCCATTTAAAAAGGTGGGATGGAATTGTTAAAGGGTTCAGTCTCATTTTATGCCATTTAAAAAAATCAAATTCACTATCCTATCAACTCTGATTCTCACTGAATTTAGAAAAATGAGAGAGCGCAGGAATTATAACCCTAGCATCAATATGATTTAAATCACTTGACTGGACCCATAAATGATTTATATGTATGAAATCAAAGTCAATAATATACTAAGGGTCTTAGGTTATTTGCTCCAACCATTCTCTAGTGAGTGATTCAGAGTCAAACCATGATCAATGGTCAGATAAAGATGCTGTCCTCACAGAGAATTTTAGGATGAGATCTTAATGTTTGTGAAGATGACTGTCTGAGCATCATCCTTACCATTTTGATCCTATTTACCTACCACCTGTCCTATTATTACCTTAATCATTTTTTAAAGATTTTATTATTTTCCAGAGAGAGAGGAAGGAAAAGAGGCAGAGAAAGTGAGAAACATCAATGTATGGTTACCTTTCACCTGTCTCCAGCTACAGACCTGGTTGGAGACTTGGCTTGCCTAGTTATGGTGCCCTGGCTGGGAATTGAACCAACGACCTTTGGGTTCATAGGCCAGTGCCTTATCCACTGTGCCATCAGCCAGGGCCTCAAATTCTTATTTGCTTACATTTCTTCTAAAAGGAAACCTTAATATTCTAACATACATGGAAAATCAGTCTCACTAACCCTGCTTTATTAAAATACAAAAGCCTAACTAACTATTACTATGAAGTGGTTTTTTTGCGCACCGCCATCTTTTTGGTTTTCAAGGGAAGGGATTTTTGCAAAAGATTCCAAGATTCTTGTCTACCCTCTCTCCTCTTCCCAGGGGTGGTGAGAATTTACCTGCTTGGTAGGTGTAGTCATTAGTCCATATTCCCCAATTAGCAGGAGCTAATTTATCAAAGTTCCTTCATTTTGCCTCTTTCTCCTTCCCTCTCTACCCAGACTGGAGTTGGGCAGTGATCTAGGTAAAAGGTCTGTTACTCAGATTCACACATCCCCTCAGGTAGTCTGCCCTAGGTGCCAGGCTGGGGTGTGTTGGGGATGGTATCAGCAGGGCCCTTCAATTAGAACCAAACTGGGTCTCATTTTTTAGCCTTTACCATGATAAGAAGGCCACTGTGATCTTCCATCTGCCTGTGCTTTTGTCTTTTTCTCCATTGGTTCAGAACTCACAGGAAAAGAACACTAGTAATTTACTAGTCTATTAAATCCTAACGAATATGAAGAAAAATTTTTAAATCATCAATATGCTACCTAAAATCTCATATGCCAACAGTGAGTCATGCTTCCCACATTGAAATATCAGGCAATAATTTGGGAAGTTGTAGAACTTTATATTTTTTTCTAGCAAGACTAGATGTATTTTGAGTTTAATCTGATGGACTCCATCTAAAGATTAATCATAATAATTTGTGATAATTGGGGCAATAAAAATGAGACTAAACTCTAAAGCACCCTTGGAGCCAAATGTTTTCTCCAGGACCAGGGGTATATTCAGAAGATTCCAAAATCAGCATAACAGGGAATCCAAGATGGCAGTGAAGTAGGAGGGAGCCACACTCACCTCCTCCCAGGTTCAAACTGAAATTACAACTAAAATTCAGAACAATTCAACCTCAACAACCAACTGAAGAATAGCTGAACAGCAGTGTTATAACCAAGGATTTCAGAAGGCATTTAGAGACTGGTAGGAAGGGCAGAGAAGCTTAAAGCCTGGCCCCATGCCTATGTGTGGAGGTGAGATTCCTGAGGAATATCTTAACTGCAAAGGTTTGTCCTGAGAAATGTGGAGTCTCAATCCCACATTCTGTTACTCCCCAGCCTAGAAAACAAAGAACTCACATAACATCTGGCTGTAAAAATCAGTGGGTATTCCATCCACCACAGAGAGGTGGGAGTCTGCTAGAAACCCAGGCACTCTCTTAAAAAAACCAGGCCCTAGCTGGTAGCACAGTGGTTAAGGCGCCGGCCTACGAACCCAAAAGTCGTAGGTTCGATCCCTCAGCCAGGGCACATAACCAGGTTGCAAACCAGGTCTCCAGTCAGGTCTGTGGCTGGAGGCAGGTGAATGGCAACCATACATTGATGCCTCTCTCCCTCTGCCTCTCTCCCTTCCCCTCTTTCTAAAAAATAATTAAATAAAATCTTTACAAAATAAATAAGTAAAATAAAATAAAAAAACCAAAACACAAAATCTCATTCACAGCCATTCAACCCTGGGCTCTCAAATCCTAACAAATATGAAGAAGGGAGGGTGGATCGTATCGACTGGACTCCTGCAAGGACACATTGAGTAGTATAGCTCTAGGGAAAGAGCTGAACAGGCAGCCAGCAGGGTGCTTGTGGTGAATCCCTTTCCCACGCTGCCCACAGACACCATATTTCCTGGGTGGAGGACACCCCTTCAAACTGCCTTGGCCTATGGGGATGCAATAACCTCACCCTCCCAGCTCCCTATCATCTTCTCTGTCTAGCTCAAGCCCTGGGGAAGAATCAGCTGCCTGGGGCCACAGTGTAAACTTTCTTGGAGGGCTCTTGAGGGCACACTCAGGGTTTTCAGAGACTGAGTTGTGTGGCTCTGTGGCAGGGCCATTTCTCCCGCACCTGCACCAGGAAGGCCAGAGAGGGCACTGCACACTACACACCAGAGAGATACCACTCATCAGCAATACCACTCCCCACCTCCAACAGGAGATTCACTAGTCCCACCTTCCTGACTCCCAGTGGCCCTGCCTTGGTACTATCAGACATAGTTATTAGAATATTATTGAGTAAATTCCCTATGCTGTACTTTACATTCCCATGACTATTTTGTAACCACCAAATTGTACTTCTCAATCCCTTCACCTGTTTTACCCAGACCTCCATATCTGTCCCATCTCACAACTCAGTTTGTTGGTTCCTTGATAATAGCCATTCTGGAAGATGTTTTTGACTTGAATCTCTCTGATGATTACTGACTTTGAGCATCTTTTCTTATGTCTATTGGCCATCTGTTTGTCTTGTATGGAAAAGTGTCTATTCAGGTTCTTTGCCCACTTTTTAATTGGATTGTTTTTTTGGTGTTGAGATGTATGAGTTCTTTATAAATTTTGGATATTAATCCTTTATCAAATGTATTATTGGTAAATATCTCCTCTCATCCAATATGTTGTCTTTTCATTTGTTGATGGTTACCTTTGCTGTGCAAAAACATTTTAGTCTGATGTCGTCCCATTGGTTTATATTTTTCTGTGTTTTCCTTGTCTAAGGAGACATATCAGGAAAAAATTATTACTGAGATAAATGTCCGAGATTTTACTGCCTATGTTTTCTTCTAGAATTTTTATGGTTTCAAATCTACATTTCAGTCTTTAAGCTATTTAGTTTATTGTTGTATATGATATATGAGGGTAGTTGAGGGTTTTGTTTTTTTTTTCATGAATCTGTCTAGTTTTCCCAGAACCATTTATTGAATAGATTGTCTTTACCCCATTGTACACTCTTGCCTTCTTTGTCAAATATTTATTGACCATATAAGTGTGGGTTTATTGCTGGGCTTCCCACTCTGTTCCATTGATCTATGTGTCTGTTTGTATGCCAGCATCATGCTGTTTTGATTACTATGACCTTGTAGTATAGTTTGTTATCAGGAAATGTGATACCTCCAACTTTGTTTTTCTTTCTCAAGATTGCTGTGGCTATTTGGGGTCTTTTGTGGTTTCATAGAACTTTTTGTATTATTTATTTTAGTTCTGTGAAAAATACCATTGGTATTTTAATAGGGATTGCATTGAATTCAGATTGCTTAAGATAGTGTGGACTTTTAATGATGTTAACTATTTCTAACTCTTAGCATGGTATATGCTTCCATTTATTTGTATCTTTTCAATTTCTTCAGTGTCTTATAATTTTTCAAATCAAATTTTTTTACCTCCTTGGTTAAATTAATTTTTTATAGTTTTCTTTTTTGACATAAATGAGACTGTTTTCTTAGTTGCTCTTTCTGACAGTTCATTGTATAAAATTTCAACTGATTTTTGAATATTTATTTTGTGTACTGCTATTTTACTGGATTACTTTATTAGTTCTAGTAGTTTTTTGGTGGAATATTTAGGGTTCTCTATACAGATGGGATTACACCATCTGCAAATAATGAGTTTTTACTTTTTTCCCCCAATTTGGATGCCTTTTATCTCTTCTTCTTGTACCATTACTATGGCTAGGACTTCTAATACTATGTTGAATAAGAGTGGTGAAAGTCAACATTTCCGTCTTGTTTCTGATATTAAAAGAAATGCTTTTAGCTTACCCCTATTGAGTATGATATTAGCTGTAGGTTTGTCATCCATGGCCTTCATTATGTTGACATATGTTCCCTCTATTCCCACTTTGCTCAAAATTGTTATCATAAATATTTGCTGGATTTTTGTCAAGTGCTTTTTTTTGCATCTATTGATGTGATCGTATGACTTTTATCCTTCATTTTGTTTATGTGGCTTTTCATGTTAATTGATTTGTAGATATTGCACCTACCTTGCATCTCAGAAATAAATCACATTTGATCACAGTGTATAATCTTTTAAATGTATTTCAGAATTCAGTTTGCTAATATTTTGTTGAGGATTTTTGCATCTATGTTCAACAGGGACATCGGCCTCTAATTTTTTTTCTTTGTAGTGTATTTATGTGGTTTTGAAACTAAAATAATGTTGGCCTCATAAAATGAGCTTAGGAGTCTTCCCTCCTCTTGAATTTTTTGGAATAGTTTGAGAAGGAAGGGTGTTAGTTCTTCTTTGAATATATAGTAAAATTTACCTGTGAAGCCATCCATTACAGGACATTTGTGTGCTGGAAAGTTTTGTTTTGTTTTGTTCTTTATAAGATTTTAATTATTTATTTTTAGAAATAGGCGAAGGGAGAGAAAAAGAGAGGGAAAGAAACATCATTGTATAGTTGTCTCTTGCATGCCCCCAACTGGGGACCTGGCCCTCAACCCAGGTATGTGCCCTGACTGGGAAATGAACCGGTGACCCTTCATTTCACAGGCCAGTACTCAATGCACTGAGCATCACCAGTCAAGGCTGCTGAGAGTTTTTTTATTCTTGCTTTAATTTCACTAGTTGTATTTGGTCTGTTCAGGTTTTCTGATTTTCTTATCTTCTTGGTTCAGTTTTGGAAGATGGTATGTTTATAGGAACTTATCCATTTTCTCAAGATTGTCCAATTTGTTGGCAGGAATTTCTTAACAATCCTTTGTATTTCTATGGTGTCAGTTGTTACTTCTCTTTCATTTCTGATTTTATTTATTTGGCCCTCTCTCTTTTTTTATTAATGAGCTCGTTAAAAGTTTATCAATCTTGTTTATCTTTTTTAAGAACTAGCTCTTGGTTTTATTGACCATTTTTTTCCTTTTAATCCTAGTCCAATAATATGTCCATTGAGTTTTAGAAAGGGATGAAGAGAGAGGGAGAGGGAGAGAGAAATGTCAATATGAGAGGGAAAAGTTGATCATTTACCTCCTATACATGTCCCTTCTGGGGATCAAACCAGCAACCAAGGTATGTGTTCTGACCAGGAATCAAATTTGGTGTACAGGACAATGCTCCAACCAACTGAGCCACCCATCCAGGGCAGTTTCATTGACCTTCTATATTGTATTTTTAGACTCTATTTCATTTATTTCTGCTCTCATAGTTGCTATTTCCTTTCTTCTACTTACTTTGGACTTCGTCATTCTTTTCCTCTTTCCTTTAGGTATAAGATTAAATTGTTTATTTGTAATTTTTTTTTATTTGTTAAGGTAGGCCTGTATTGCTATGAGTTTCCCTCTTAGGTCTGCTTTCCCTGTGTCCCATAGATTTTGGGTTGCTGTGTTTTCAATTTGTTTCAAGACAGTTTTTATTTCACCCTTGATCTCATTGTTAACCCACTCATTGTTTAGTAATATGTTATTTAGCCCCCATGTGCTTGTGTGATTTTCTGGTTTTGTGATTGATTTCTAGTTTCATACTATTATGGACAAATAACATTTGATATAATTTTAATCTTAAATCTTTTGAAATTTGTTCTGTAGTCTAAGAGGCAATCTATCCTGGATAGTGTCCCATGTACACTTGAAAAGAATATATATTCTACTGCTTTGGGGTGAAATGTTCTACAAATGTCAATTAAATGCACTTGTTATAATGTGTTTTTTTAAAGCCACTGTTTCCTTATAGATTTTGTGGCAGTAAGATCTACCTGTTGATATCGATGAGTTGCTAATGTCCCCTACTATAATTGTATTACTGGGGATCTCTGATTTTATGTCCATCAATATTTGTTTTATGCATTGAGGTTCTCCTATGTTGGATATATAAATGTTTACAGTGGTTATACCCTCAAATTACTCTCTTTATCATTGTTTAGTGTTCTTCTTGGTTTCTTATTATATAGCCTTGTTTTAAGTCTATTTTTGTCTGAAATAAGTATTACTACCCCAGCTTTTTTTAATTTCCACTTGTATGAAATATTTTTCCCATCTCTTTACTTTCAGTCTGTGTGCTTTTTCATCTGCACTCAGTCTCTTGTTGACAGCATATATATGGGTCTTATTTTCCTATCCATTCAGCTACCCTATGTTGTATTTGTTTATTTATTTATTTATTTGTCATTTGATTTCATGAAGCATTTCATTCATTTACATTTAAAGAGATTGTTATAGGTATGTAGTTATTGCCCCTTTATTATTTATATTTACATCCATTTTGACCTTTTTAAAAATTGTTCTTTTATAGTTGTTTCAATTTTTCCCCACTACTCTCCCCTATCACACCCACTCCATGCTCCCACAGTCAATCCCCACCTTGTTATCCATGTTCATGGGTAATTTATAGGTGTTTCTTGATGAGACCCTTCCCTGTCTTTCACCCTTTATACATTTACCCCTCCCTTCTCGTCACTGTCAGTTTGTTCTTTGTTTCCATGCCTCTGGTTCTATTTTGCTTATTTGTTTGTTGTGTTCATTAAGTTCCTTTATGGGTGAGGTTGCTTTAGGAGAGTTTAGGATGAATGCCTATTTGTATCCCTTTTTATTTTTCTTTCTTCTTCTTAAAGAAGTCTCTCTAACATTTCTTACAGTGCTGGTTTAATGATGATGATTAATGAACACCTTTAATTTTTTCATAGCTGGGAAGCCCTTAAATTCTCCTTCTCTTTCTATTTTAAATGATACCTTTGCTGGATAGTTTGCATATAGTTTCTTTCTTTTTATCACTTGAATATTTTGTTCCAATCCCTTCTGACCTGAAAAGTTTCTGTTGAGAAATTGACTGACAGTCTTATGCAAGCTCCCTTGTAGGTAACTGTCTTTCTCTTACTGCTTTCTCTTCATTCTATCTTTGCCTTAAACCTTTGCCATTTTAATTATGATGTGTATTGGTGTGCACTTCTTTGGATTCTTTTTTTTTTTTTTTTTTAGACTCTCTGAACTTCCTTGACTTGTATGTCTTCTTCCTTCACCAGGTTAAAGAAGTTTTCAGTCATTATTTCTTCAAATAGATGTTCAATCCTTTGATCTCTCTCTTTTTGTGGTAACTCAGTGATGCAGGTGTTATTGTGCTTGGTATTGTCCCAGAGGTCTCTTAAACTATTCTAATTTTTTTAATTATTTTTTTTTCTGATCTGATTGGGTGTTTTCTGCTACCTTGTCTTCCCAATTACTGATTCAGTCCTCTATTTCATCTAATCTACTGTTGATTCATTTTAATGTATTCTCCAATTTCAGTTACTGTATTCTTCATTTCTGATTTGTTCTTTTTTATTGTTTGTATGCCCTTTTTTATGCTATTGAAGTGCTCACTAAGTTCTTGCACATCCTTATAACCATTGTTTTTAACTCTATATCTGATTGATTGTGTTCTTCCATTTCATTTAGTTCTTTTTATGCAGTTTTCTCATTTAGGGCATGTTTGTCTCCTCATTTTGGCTACCTCTCTGTGTTTGCTTTTGTGTATTAGGTAGATCCTCTATGACTCTCAGTCTTGATAGGGTGGCCTTATACAGTAGGTGTCTGATTGGGTCCAGTGACATAGTCTTCCTGGTCACATGAGTATCCTCTGTGTGAGTCATGTTTGCCTTCCCATTCTGGTTGAGGCTTGATTTTTGTTAGCCTGCCTGTGGGTGGGGTTGACCCTCAGGCTGACTAGCTGTGAGGATTGTCCATGACCTCAGTGTATGAGCTTCTGTTCATGAGCTGATCCCATAGAGTGGAATTTGCCCCAGCTGGTTTTTGTGCCTGCTGAGACCTCTCTCTGAATGTGCCACTTGTGAAGCTAACAGGGTCTTGGTTTGTTTGGTCTGAAGCCTACCACTGAGTGTGTTGGGTCAGGGGTCTCTTAGGAGGGATTCAGGTATAGGTCAATGTCAAACACTGCTTATAACTGGTCCTGCATTACCTGTTTGGAGATACAAAGCAATCCAGTATGGTAGCTACTTGTGCTGGGCCTGGGTGAACATGGAGGGGACCAAGCTGCATACCAATTCTAGCTACCACTGGTACTGGGCCTGGAGCAGGTTAGCACAAGGCCCAATGCACCCTAGTAACTGCTGCTGTCACCAGCTCCCCATTTGCTTCAACCACTGAAAGAGCCTCAGACTCTTTCATGAATTGCAAAAAGCAATTTCATAGGGAGTCACTAGGTAAGGGCAAGTGGGGCTCATCAGGTTAATACACATTCAAACTGGGTGCCACTGCTGGGCTTGAGACCTCTCAGCAAAAGTCTCAGGTACACCAGGGCCAGCCACCACTTTCCTGTGACCCATGTACCTTTGCATTGAGGGAGTCATTAGAGTAGAACCAGTAGAGATCATTAGATTAAGGCCAATTAAATTTTTACTGTGTGGAAGGAGGATCTTGTGCAGGAATGTGTATTGGTTGGTTAGGCACATGGTAATATGCTCCTCACCCTAAAGCAACATAACTCTGTCTTTCCCCATGTGTCTTTGGCACCCCTCCCAACCCCAACCTGACCTTGTCCAGAATTCCTCAAGTGTTTTTCAAGAAAGATTGCAATACAGGCCTAAGCTGGTTGCTACTGGCAAAGTTTAAAACCACATATGCAAGCTGGGGAGGGTGAGGCCTTGGGAGTCATCAGGGTGGGATTAGTGTAGCTCCCAGGCTACCACTGTATGGGAGGATTGCTTAACCCATGAAAGATGGCATCAGTGGGCAGTGCAAGAGAGGGACTAACTAAAAACAGGGACATTGGTGATTGTCCCTCTAGCCTTCTCACCAAAGCCACATGACTCAGTCTCTCCTTGTATGACTCTAGTCTACTCTGAGCCACTGTCCTTCCACCACTGGAGCCCAGGGCAAGTGCCTATGAGCAAGATTTTTGTGTGCTGTCCCTTTAAGAGGATACCTGCGTTTCCAGCAGTCTTCCATGTCTCCTGGACAGATAGGCTGATTTTTACAGTGAGATGTTATGTGGATTCCTCTTCCCAACACTGGTGCTCTAGGCTGGGGAGTCTGGCTTAGGGTTGGGACCTTTTGCTCCTCAAGGGGGAGTGTTTACAGCTGAGATATCCCTCTGGATTCTCAACCTCATGGGTGCAGGACCAGCCCTTTTTGCCTTTCCACCCCTCGTACCAATCTCAACATAGCTTCTTCTGTGTATTCTTAGTATATGTGCCATCAAAGTGAACACTTCTGCATACACTTAGTTATATGCCTTCTGTTCAGTGAATCTTTGGTTGGTTATTTCAGTTGATTGTTCTATACTTTAGTTGTAATTTTGATGTAGTTGTGGGAGGAGCTGAGTGCCAGCTTACACCTACTCTACAATCTTTTTTAAAAAAATCCTCATTAATAATTTTTTCAAGAATCATAAAAGGACACAGGAAGATTTTGGACGTGATGGGTGTATTTATTACCTTGATTGTGGTGATGGTGTCCACTTACTCCTCCACCATCCTGGATCTAGCTAATGCTAAACTTTTTAAAAGGCACCAATTCTTTTTATAATCAAAGGTGTCAATACTCAGGGAAAGTTAACTCAAGGACTTGCTAAATTCTTTCTGGAAAGACTCATTTGCTATGCTAAAACACATCGAATTGTATACATTAAACGTGCAGGATCTTTGTATACAATTATACTTCAAATAAAGCTGTAAAACAACAAAAGCATTTCAAGACCACCCCCTGTCCCAAACTGCCAGTGGATACTACAGACTCCACTTCAAGTAGTTAGGGCATGGATATTACTACTTTGAGATTGAGAGACAGCTTCTAGGCACCAAAGTTGGGCATATGCACCCAACTTCTCTCCCTCACAAGAGCTGTGACAATAGCAGCAATGTCCCAAATCTGATTTGGGTCTCTGAGCATCTAGGTACTGGGCCTCCTATTGACAGAGTCAGCTTCTTATTCCACTGTCAGGAAATGAGTCTTTCCAGAAAGAATTTAGCAAGTCCTTGAGTTAACTTTCCCTGAGTATTGACACCTTTGATTATAAAAAGAACTGATGCCTTTTAAAAAGTTTAGCATTAGCTAGATCCAGGATGGTGGAGGAGTAAGTGGAGCTACACACCTAATCCCAGGACAAATCGAGAATTACAACTAAATTATAGTGAAATCATCTGTAATAACCAATTGAACAAGAGCTGAATAGAAGCGTTATAACCAAGGACAGACAGGAAAAAAAAAAAAAAAATGCTTCATCACAACACTCCAAGCAACTGAACCACACTCACCACGGCAATTTTAAAAAATTCAAAATCTATTAAGCAAAAATAATAAGTGTCCAATTGAGATGAAAAAATTTATATAAAGACATTGCTAAAAATGATCCATAATTTTGCTACCCAGTTCAAAAGTTCTTCACCATTGGCTGAAACTATATTAACTTAGTGTGGTAACACCTTCGTCCCACATCTGTCTGAAGTACTGATTAGCAGTTATCTGTCTGATTGATAAAAGAAAATAAAGGATTACCTGGTATTGTAAAATAAGGACTTTACACAGAGGAGGAAATAAAAATAACCCTTAGCACTTAAAAAATGCAGTATAAATTTTGCATTTGTATTTTAATTATTGAAGTACACACTGTTAATTTCTCTTCCTCATAAATTCCAATCAAAATAGTTACAGGAAAATAAATAGAAATGTCTGGGTGGGGGAGACCTTCATCAGCATTGACAAATAGCGAAGCTTCACAAGCAACAAGCCTAATGCAGGATTTCCACAAAGAAGCCCAATCTCTGTGTTGTGGAGACAAGGAAGAACACATGGAGTTTCTGGTCCTGGTGCATCTGCAGACTCGTGTCCAGCCACACAGAGGCCTCTTCGCAGCAAGTTCCTCATAATAGGGCCCTAGCAGAGAGGGAAGTACCCTGCTAGCTTGGCTGCCAAAATAAACTCATAAAGGAAACTGCTTTGCCCAGCATGAGATCCTCTCCTGCAATGCTGACTCCCTGGAAAACTCACATCCTACTCATGACAGGAAACCAAAACCCCAATCCAGGAAAAAAAACAAAAAACAAGAAAACCCTGCATTTCCCTTTTGCCTGAGACCAGGGACCCACAGAATCTCTGACCTATTCTTTAAAGCCAGAAATGGACAAGAAGATCTCTTTCTCTGTAAAGATGGCCAAGAAGAGAGAAAATTATAGAAGGAGGGGTTGAAGAAATAAGAGAAGATGCAGAAATTTTTATTTATTTATTATTTTTAAGTATATTTTATTGGTTATGCTATTATAATTACCCCAATTTTTCCCTCTTTGCCCCCATCACTCTGGTACCTCTCTTCTCTCTTGCAGTCCACTCCCTTTAGTTCATGTCAATGGGCCTTGCAAGTTCTTTGGCTTCTCCATTTCCTATTTGGTTTCTCCCCTGTCTATTTTGTTCCTACCAATAATGCTTCTTAATTCATGAACCCTTCCCCCATTCTTCCCCTTGCCCTTCCCCACTGACTACCCTCCATTTGATCTCCATATCTCTGATTCTGTTCTTATTTGAGATGCTTGCTTAATTTGTTTTTGTAGATTCAATTGTTGATAGTTATTTGTTGTCATTTTACTGTTCATAGTTTTGATCTTTTTCTTAAATGAGTCCCTTTAACATTTCATATAATAAGGGCTTGGTGGTGATGAGCTCCTTTAGCTTTACCTTTTTCAGGAAGCACTTGATCTGCCCTTCCATTCTAAATTATCACTTTGCTAGAGAAAGTAATGTAGGTTGTAGGTCCTTGCTTTTCATCACTGAATACATCCTGCCAGCCCCTTCTTGCCTGAAAAATTTCTTTTGAGAAATCAGCTGATAGACTTATGGGAAGTCCTTTGTAGGTAACTCTCTGCTTTTCTCTCGCTGCTTTTAATATTCTCTATCTTTAATCTTTGGCATTTTAATTATGATGTGTCTTGGTATTATCCTATTTGGGTCTAGCTTGTTCGGGACTCTCTGTGCCTCCTAGACTTGTATGTCTATTTCCTTTGCCAAATTTGAAAACTTTTCCTTCATTATATTTTCAAATAAGTTTTCAATTTCTTGTTCTTCCTCTTCTCTTTTTGGCCTCCCTGATTTGGATGTTGGCATTTCTGGAGATATCCCAGAGTTTTCTTCTTCAGCTTTCTTCATTTGTATTTTTAATTCTTGTTTCTTAATTTTGTTCTGGTTGAATGTTTATTTCTTCCTTATATTTCAAATAATTGATTTGAATCCCAGATTTCTCCATTCACTGTTGGTTTTCTTTATTTCACTTAGTGTAGACTTCATTTTTTCCCTTATGTTTTTGCATATTCAAAGAGATCTCTGAGCATTCTGATTTCTAGTGTTTTGAACTCTGCATCTGTTAGGTTAGTTATCTCCACTTCACTTAGCTGTTTTTATAGGATTCTGTTCTGTCTCTTCATTTGGGCCACATTTCTTTGTCTCCTAAATTTGGGAGCCTCCCCATTTTTGTTCCTATGTACTAGGTAGAGATGTTTTGACTCCTAGTCTTAATGCACCTATTAAGTTGCATAGGGTAAAGCCTTGGGTATTTGCCCGTGTGGGGCAACCTGCTTCATCTATTTGTAGCTCTTTATGGGGAAGGGGTCAGAGAGGGAAAAATGCCCCTACTGCCTGACTCCTGGAGGGTTTCTTGATACTTGCCTCATTTTTAGTCCTGACACTTGCCTCATTTCTAGTCACTTCACCCTCTTCAAGCATTGACTGGTACCCCTCCATGCAGTTGCTGCCCTGATGGTGGTTCCCAGAGAGGGAAGGCTTGCATACATTTTGGCCTGTGAGGTCCCTCTAAATGTATTCTCCTAAGAAACTGGCAGTTTCTTATGCTGCCCCAAACCCCAACCCCACTGGTTTTCACAGCCAGAAGTTATGAAGATTTATTCTCCTGGCACTGGAACCCTGGTCTGTGTGGTCTGGTCTTGGGTTGGAAATGCTCACTCACAAGGTTTCCACCAAATTTTATCTACCCCTATGAATGTGGGACTGCCCATTCCACCACCTCTTTGCTGCCACATCACACGTCCTCTCCACCCTTCCTACCCAACTGGACAATATAGTTTCTTTAAATCTTTGATTGTTTGACTTCCATATAGTTCAGTTTTCTGGCAGTTCTGGGTGTCTTTTGTTTAGAGGTTAGATGTAATCCATCTTATGGTTGTTCAAGGAGGCAAAGTGTGTATACTTATACTTCCATCTTGACCAGAAGTCAGAATTCAGAAATTTAAAGAAAGATTGTGCAAGAAGGTTATTAGACTTAAGTCAAGAAAAGTGGGAAAGCATTTGATAATAGTTCTTATTTTATGTTTTCTTGATATTTAAAGATACATTACATTTTACAAAAAGACAGGAATTAAGAAATACTATCTTTAGCCAAAAGACAGCTATAGAGTAGGTTAAAAGGAAAGGCTTTGGATATAGACAACCCAGTTCAAATCTTAACTGTGCCATTTACGAGCTGTGTGAGCTTGACATCTCTATGTCTTAGTTTATTCATCTGTAAAAAGGGCTGATAATGAAAGTCCCTATGTCACTATATTCTCTAGAAGATGGTGATGATATCTGACAAATATTTGGCAAAGCAGTCACTGATATTACATACTTGTATCCTTTTTACTTATTTAAAAAAATAAAACTTACCAAAATTTAAAATGCAATGCGCAGCTTCTAATTTCTAGAGGGTGAATTTGGTTTACATATTTACCTCTATTCTCTCTTCAAATACCACTGAGATGATAAGCAAAAGTCTTTGTAACTCTGGAAGAAAGGGAAAGCTATGACTGATAGATGTGAGACTCTGGGGACTGTGAAATGGATGCAGACAGACTGTCAGAAGACTCCCTCAGGTGAGCACTGTGCTCTCCAGGGAGGAAGGTACCAGAAGCTTTAGCAATGGGTCTTTCCCTCCCAGAAAGCAGTGCTGACTGAGAAAGGAATAGAGAAAGAGTAGAAGCTGCTGACATTGGAACAGATAAAGAATTAAGTAAGCTCTTTTATAATTTTGTAAATGTTTCTTTGGATCCAATGGTGTATGTTGGTTTTTCCTTCAGAAAGTAGGAGCAGATGGTAGGAGTTACACTGTGTGTGTGTGTGTGTGTGTGTGTGTGTGTATGTGTATTTCCAGTCCTTGGGACCAGCCCTATAGCTCCTGTCTATGGAGGGTGACCAGGTGAACATTTGAAGAGCACTGGAGAAAGAAGCCCCTGCCTCTATCAAATACAAAGACAGCTGCACATGTGGCAGAACATGTAGTTCCAGATTCTTTGGCAGCCGTACTCATTCCTCCAGGGTTCATACATCTTCCCCAGAGCAGGAGGACTCAGAGGGATACTGTTGCTTATTAATAATTTCTGTAATCCTCAGTATCAGCCACTAAGCCAGCAGCCTACTCCACATAAACAACAATAATTTATAGTTGTAGTTAATGGGCTGTTTTATAGGAACCCATAATTATAATTGGATGTCAAGTGTTGTGAATCTCAGTGGATGGAAAACAACCACTGGGGCCTGGTATTTAATTTTTTAATGTGATTATTAAATTTCCCATCTCCTTGCCCCTCTATCTTCTCTCACTGTGCCTTCCAGCTGAGGCCACATATCTGTTAAGACTGTCTTCTCCAGCCCAGAATCAAGGCATTTACTTCTGTAAACCCATTACTAGTCTTATTACTTTTTACTAAGCATAGCTAGACAGCTACCCACTGACCTTGACCCTGCAGAACCAACTTTTCTGATTGGGAAACCCACCAAAAAAAAAAAAAAATTAAATCCAGCCAAGGAAGCATCCCAGGTCTCCAGGTTTGTTCAGCTCACTTTGCATTAACTGAACCCCATAGCATTTGGCCTGATAACCCCAGCCCATTCAGAAGATGACCACAGGGAATACCTGGCACCTTCAACACAGGGGCTACAGGGTCTTGGAAAGGACTGCCTTTGCAGTTTGCAGCCAGAATCTGTCCTTAGAGTTCTACTGCTCTAGATTCTAGGACATAGATTAATATAAGACTCAGCAATAGCAAGTATCAGGGAAGTAGTACAGTCATTTAAGAAATGGCAAATAGATTGAGGCACTGTGCAAAGTGTGCTTTTATATACCCACTCCTAGGTGAAAGAGAAAGTATGCCCTTTCTCTAATGAAAGTGAGGAAGACCTCTTAGGAGATGAGATGTTAGGGTTGGATGAGCAAAAGAAGGAAAGGACAGGGTTGGATGAGAAAGAGAAGGTGGTTATCCTGAGCCCACCTGCCTTATCCATCTCATATATCAGCTCAGCCAAGACTCTAGTGTCCAAAGCCAAATATAGAACATAATGGAGCAAAAAACTAGTCAAGACCCCAGCAATTCCCAGAAAATTCAGACATAAGCCAAAGTCTAATCTAAGTAAAACCCAAGGACCCTCTCCAAAGCCCATTCTAAAACATGGCCAAACCCAGAACTGAATAGAATAACAGCCCTGTATCAAGTCTTATCTAAGATCCATAACCAGGGTTCAAATCCTAAGCCCATGTCAAGATAAAGAATAAGGTGGGAGTCAAAGGCATCAAGTTGTTGGAAACCATTATATAAAATTATCCATTACCTTAATTCAGAACCCTCTGATCCAGTGTTTCTCTACTAGAAAGAAACTGAACTCTGAATAGACTTGACTCATAACACCCTAAAACACTTTCTTTCTCATGAACTTCTTGTTCTCTGGGGGAAAAGACTATTCCACTCAACTAGGAAATATGAAAATTGGCACAGGGCCAGCATAACACAGCCTTACTCCATGGCTGGATGGAAAATTAAGAGTCAATTAAGAAGAAGATGATCTTTGGAGTCCATCAGACCTGGAGGAGAACCCCTACTCTGCCCCTTCTTAGCTGTGTGACCTTGAATAAATCCCTTCCCCTCCCTCAGCTGTGAAACAGTGTCCACAGGGCAGCTGTGAGGGGGAAACAGAACCAATGAATCTCAATGACCTGGTACAGAATGTTGGTTTCCTTTTTCTTTCTCCAAGGGCAACATCTCCAAGGATGGTATTAGATAATATCTATTTTTTACCATCCATCTCTGAGTGCAGAATCCTCAGGGGGTTTCAGATTCCTGGAGTCCTTGAGACCAGCCTGCTGCCCTATATTCTATAGTGCATCTTTCCACAGCTTTCTGAGGTAGTAATCTATTGCCACAATAGGGCTGTGGGACAAAGAAGCATAGAACTTGAAGTGTGTATGACAATGAACATTGATTGGCTGAGCTATTCTGCCAGTCGGAGCCATCATCAGTTAATCTCATGCATCCACAGCCAGCTGGGGCACTCAGTCTGCTCCACGGTATTCTTCATCCTCCAGCCTTGCCATGGCAGTGACAGGTTCCGAGGCAGGTATGGCAACCTGCGAGAGCCCATAAGGTGTGGGCTCAGGCCTGACACACCATCAGGGGGAGTGAGAAGGCCAGCTCAGGTTCGAGTGAACTGTCTCTTGGTGAGAAAAACTTCTGAGTCACCTGGCAAGAGAAAATGATTCAAAGAAGGGAAAGACTGTGATCATATTCTGTACTCAGTTCATTATAACCTTCTTTGCCCTCCTTCAGTCTCTTTGGTTTTGAGAAGGTATCATAAGAGGCTTGAAGAAATGATATGTTTGACCTGGATTCAGAAACATTCGGGTTCTAACATCAGCTCTAGTATGACATGGCTTTTCTGGACCTCAGTTTCCTCATTTATACAGTGATGTCAAAAGTGAGGACTTCTGATGCCTTGACCAGTCCCATTACTCCTTTCGTCATGCCCAACCCTCTGTTAGTGTGGACAGGAAGAAAAATGTAAGCCACAGATTGTCAGAATCACTGCTTACCTGTCCTACAGAAGCATGCCAAGTTCATTCAGGGCAAGTCTTGTACATGACACAAGTGTTTTCACCCCTGCCCTCCTTCTGTTGTCTGCTTTCTCCCAAGGTAATGCTAACTGAGCCACACACAGCTCTTTCTCTAGTTACCATTTATTTCATTTGCAGTTCCTCATAATGTTATTGTCTTAAAGTGGCAGTCCTATTACTCAGGTGTCAGAAGTGTGTCTGTGCAGGTTCAGTCCCTACAGACACCTAAATTCCACTTGGTTAAAATTCACTCTTGGGGTCAAAGGACAGAAAACATCCTGCAGTTCCACATGCCTTCATTCCTCACTTTGTCTTTCTCCAGATATGACTTAGCTGACCTCTATGGTTTCTCCTGAATGTATTCCCATAATTCATTTTACTTCTATTCAGCAGCAACAGTATCTTATGTCTTTCTCTAAGTGAATTCCCTCCTGATCAATATTGCCTACTAAAGACCTACCTCATGGGGCTGGGATGAGGTTAAATGGATGATGCATTTCAGTTCTTAGTACGGTGCTTTGTACACTGCAAATAACTCAATAAAGATTAACAATCAGTCTTACTGTTAGTATTGATGTTAGGGTCAGTACTGTCTGTCACCAGCCCCCTTAGAGTCACTGCAGTCTTTACATTAGTTATTTACACACCCTACTTCCTGCTTTCAAGGCAAGACGTACCCTCCCACTCCAGGTTCTCTAGTACTATCTTCTTAGGTTGACCTTCACCTTCACAGGCTTCTATGCCAGCAGGTACACTCAGGTTAGGGAACTGTTACTGTCCCAGCTGGTAAAGGAGCTTTGTGGCTCAGCCCAGGGAAGAAGAGACAAGCATTTTCTGCATTGACTCTCAACCAGGCAGAAGCCAGTGGTGCCATGGGGACCAACTGGTCCTGGAGAGGCACCTGAGGATTTCTCTTCAGGACTATGACCAGCAGCTGGAAGGAATCTGGGAAGATACAAACATTCTGCTGGAATAGCTCTAAATAGGGAAAGTCAATGGTGTGGAGAGGGGAGCATTTCACAGTGAAGTATTCTTTGAAACAGCTGCTCTCACACTGCTTTTCTATCAGATATCATTTACACAAAGGGAGATATGATGGTGCTTCTGGCACCACTGGGCATGTAAACACAGGTGCATAAGCGAAGCAACTTCCCTGGAACTCCTCAAAGACATCCTAGAAACCAATTACAGACCCTGCCACCTCCTTAGCCTACCAGAAATGCTGTATCCTCCTGCCAACCTTCTCCCTCACTCAGTGCTTATTCCAGAAATAAACCTGGAGTGCATAGGAATCCCTCAAAAGTCAAGTATGGTCCCTTGTCTATTATCCGTAAGCAGCCTAGTTTCCCATTCTGAGCCTCGTGGTGCCAGAAGGAACCTGCATCTCGGTGTTTTAGGGGCTCCCCCTGCTCAAACCAGCCTGTAGTGTCAAGGGAGCTTATGCAGCCAAATCATGGGACACAGGCTTTTGAGCCATCAACTTCCCTGGGAGTTCCATCATTCCATGTGTGTGGTAGCTTTAGCTCTGAGTTCTCTCTGCTCAGGGTCAGGGCTATGTGTGACACTGGAAATCCAGGTCCCTATAGTCTCTGCCCATGGATCCACCATGTACCAGTTTCTCCCTGGGGGTTGTTCTGCCTTCCCATTGCTCTGGGCATCCATGGCTTTTGGCCTCTTCTCCAGCCAGAGGATGTCTCTTTCTTAGTCTGAGATAAATGCCTCTCTCACCTTCCTGAGTCTTCCAAGCCACTCTGCTCCTCCCACAAACCTACTCTCAATACGTTTGGGTTTCAGTGACAACAGAAACTTAGGGGATCTTTCTGCTCTCAGCCCTGACACATTCCTCCTGAGGCAATCCAACCCCATGCCTGCCACCTGCCTGAATGAGAGAAAGGGAAAGGGAGAAAGTTCTCTCAACCCATTCAGACTCTAGCCTTTAAACAAGTCTGACTATATATTACATCCACCTAGATGGTCTATCCTCTCAGCAGCTCACTATCTATACACCCAGAGCACTTGCTGCACTGTTCAACCAGGCCTTAAAGACACTCACTTGTCCACGCACTCCTTTCTTCCTGGATCAGATGTCTATGCTGGGGTGTGTGAGGTGGTCCAGAAGAAGGTAGATGGAAGAGTTTTAGGAAGTGCAGGACAGAGCTGAGCAGGATCCCATATCATTCTTTCTTGGATTTTAGAGAAACCCCTCTGAAGAATAAAATCACTGTTTTTTATGTAGTCATGATTTAAGTGACAACCTGAGGCCATAGCCAATCTTTTCATCCATTCTGTTATCCACAAAGTCAGTGGTTGCCAGCTCTGTGGGGGAGGCCAGGAGAGTGCTAAATATCCATTCACTTCCCAGTGTGTTTCACTGATCTTCTTAAATGCTTGCTCTGTGCCACTGTTGTATAGTGATCTAAAAGTGGACATGAGATAGCCAAGGTGTCTCATGGAAATAATACTTTGTGAGGGAATCCCTCACAGCAATATTTTTGCCAATATTTCTACAAGGGCAAGGGAAATAAAGGAACAAATAAACAAATGGGACGGAAAAGTTTCTGCTCAGCTGAAGAAAACACCAGTAAAATGAAAAGGGAACCAACCATTTGGGAAAACATAATTGCCAATGATACCTCGGACAAGGGTTTGATCTCCAAAATATATAAAGAACTCACAAGACACAACACCAGGAAGACAAACAATCCAATTAAAAAATGGACAAAAGACCTGACAGACACTTCTCCAAGGAGGACATACAAAGGGCCCATAGGCATATGAAAGGATGCTCAATATCATTAGCCATCAAAAAGGTGCAAATTAAAACCACAATGAGATACCACTTCACACCTGTCAGATTGGCCATCATTAACAAATCAACAAACAACAAAACAAGTGCTGGTGAGGATGTGGAGAAAAGGGAATCCTAGTGTATTGTTAGTGGAAATGCAACTAACTGGTACAGCCACTGCGCTAAACAGTATGGAATTTCCACAAAAAAACTAAAAATGGAACTGCCTTTTGACCCAGCAATTCCACTGCTGGGATTATACAAGAATCCTGAATCATCAATTAAAAAGAACTTATACACCCCAATATTCATAGCAGCATTATTTACAATAGCTAAGTGCTGGAAATAACCTAAATGCCCATCAGTAAATGAGTAGATCAAAAAACGGTGGTACATTTACACAATGGAATACAACACAGCAGAAAAAAAGAAGGAACTCCTACCCTTTGAGACAGCATGGATGGAACGGAGAGTATTATGCCAGGTGGTGAAAGACAAATGCCATATGATCTCACCTATAGCAGGAACCTAGTGAACAAAACAAGCAAACAAGCAAAATTGAACCAGAGATATGGAAATACGGAATAAACTGACAGTGATCAGAGGTGAGGAGAGAAGAGGAGAAGGAGGAAAAGAAGGGTAGGATCTAGTCAAGAAACTAGTATAAACAATCATAGGATAGGGGTTGAATGTGAAAATAAGAAGGTGGGCAGGGCAGGAGAGAACAAAAGGTAAAAAATTGGGAAAACTGTAATTGAACAATAAAATAATACATATTAAAAACACATTATGAGGGAAGACATAAAAATAAACAAGTAAGCAAAAAATTGGTGAGAGAAAATGAAATATAGTAGAGGGATGGAGAACAATGGGTATCTCTATATTACATAGACTGAGCAGGGAAGGTCTCCTGATGAGGTGGCCCTGAGTAGAGATATGGATGGGGAGCATAGCATGCTGTGCAGAGGGGGAAGTAGTGGGATTGTGCAGGGTGTGTGCCCATGAGGCCGAGTGTAAATCACAAGGATCAGCAGGTAGACGAGTCATGAAAAAGTCATTCTGTGGAGCTACTAGTTATGGGAAGAATTCTAACTCTCTTTCAAGTGCCACAAGGAATTGTTGAAGAGTTTTGATCAGGAGCATACATGAGTCATGTCAAAATGATTTCCCAGGTTTACAATGGGTTGTTCTAGAAGATGAATATCCACACCCTCTATTTGCCTGCTTAGTATGATCCAGAGCTTAGATTTCTAGAATGTGGTCTCCTGAGATGGGAAAGTTTCCCATTAAACTGGGATCTCACTGGATTTGAGTAAAACTAGTCTGGGGGATGCAAGTGATGAGTGATACTAGCCTGTGGTCCCCAGTGATGGGAAGCTCATTACTTCTAAGATGGTGCATTTTAGCTATAGATCATCTTTACTACCTGCTTGATTTTCCTAATAACAGCTGTTCTTTGAACCAAATATGAGTCCACATATCTCTTGCTTGAACTTATTTTCCTTTAATGCAAAAAATGTTGGAAAATCAGAAAACGGAGGTCATTATAAGAACCAGAGATAATTCTCTATACAGTGTCTTCCATTGTAACACTCTTGCTTCATTCATCAGATCCTCTTTGTGGAAAGGGCTTCTTTTGAGGGGAGATGCAGTAAGCCCCCCACATGAGCTATTGCATGGTGTTTTAGCACAGGTCATCTGCTATAACAAACAACCCCAACATCCTAATAGCTTAATTATAAAACTTTATATTTTGCTTACATCATATAGTCCATAGCAGAGTAACCTTGGCCAGTCTTCCACCTGAAAGGTGGGGTCTTTTTCCGCTCCCCTCAAACTGGATTTAGCCCCTGTGACTGGCTTGACCCATGGAGTTTGGCACAAGTAATGCTGTGCCAGATCTACGCCTGGTCTTTGAGAGGTATCCAGCTTCTGCTTGCACTCTTGGGTGGAAGCCTGCCACAGTGTTAGAAGTCAGGCTACCATGAAACTTCCATGCTGTAAGGAAGGCCAAGCTAGCCATGAAAAGAGGTCACATAAAAAGAGAGACACACACATGGAGAAGTGGGGGCAAGCATCTAGCTCTGCCAGACATCTAGCCATCTTGAACATTCCAGTCCCCCACCTTATATTCTATGCCTCCCTTACCTTTGTTCCAGCCTCTAGTGATAGCCCCAACACCATTGCTCTAGACCATCATGACAATGAGATGACTTTAGCTTCTGTGAGGAGGAGTTGAACAACAGAGGCCTCGTGGGGCCTTTTTAGTTTCTTAAGATGACACCTCCAGCCCTGGCTGGTGTGGCTCAGTGGCTTGAGATCTGTCCTGTGAACCAAAGGGTCACTGGTTTGATTCCCAGTCTGGGCACATGACTGGGTTGCAGACCAGGTCCCCAGTTGGGGGCACATGAGAGGCAACCACACGTTGATGTCTCTATCTGTCTCTTTGTCCCTCCTTTCCCCTCTCTCTAAATATATATATATATATATATATATATATATATATATATATATATAAAGGTGATATCTCCATCGTTTAGATGTATATGAATAGAGAGGGTGTTACATATGTACTCACCTACCACCCAGGTCTTCAGGCAGGAGGCCCTACAGGAGCTATTTTTGATTTGGATTATAAGACCCTGGAGCTAGGATGCCTAGGACCTTACAGAAAAGCCCCAGGAAAACACAAACTTGTAGTTTTTAAAAGTCACTTTTGAATATTTATTTTGTCCAGCATAATCCAAAATTTCTTCTCATAGACATTCTGGCTGCTTTTCCAATCAATTTATTTTATTAGCATTGGATAATTCACTTCCCAATTGATCTGTTGCTGACATGAGCAACTCCTGCCATTCAATTACTGAGTCCTCCTGTTGCCTGTGGTGACCGGCTATAGAGTGTTCCATTAACACCCAGATGCTAAGAGTCAAATTACCTAGGTTTGGATTCAGGCTCTGCGGCTGACTAGCTGTGAGACTTTCGGCAAGTCAGTGACCTCTCTGGTTCTCAGTTTCTTCATCTAGAAATGCAGATGATAGGAGTACCTACTCCATAGAGTGATTATAAGGATTGACTCAATTAACCTATGCCCAGCACAAGGGATAGCTACTAGTGACATGAGAAAGCCACGAGAGATGAGGGTGCTGCTGAGTTCTGATTGGTCTGAGTTCTGATTCTGGCTTAGAATCAAATGGATCCCAATATTTGTAATGGCATTTGCCCCAGACTAAGGCCCCCAAAAGCAAACCACAAAACAAGGATTCACATGCAAGTCATTTATTAGATGTACTTCCAGGAAGGTAGGACTGGAACAGAAGGGAGGTAAAGTATGGGTGTGACATCAAGCAGAATAGTTTCTATTTATGCAGCAAAACCTAATCCTAACTAAACAATGATTTATGCTCACACCCTGTGTGCTGCAGTCACTAATATCTCACTATGAGTGATAACTATCTCTTACCATGTAATGCCATGTTCTAGTTAGTGTGAGAAATACTTTACATACATTATTTCATCTATTGGTCAAAACCTGCTGAGCTATCACATCATCATATTTGGTCCTAACAGGCAAATGATACACCAAAGTTTGTCCTCAGATACCTTGTCTTCCTCTAAATAATGACTGGGAAGATATATTCATTGATTTGTAAGTATATTGCCTGATCTCCAGTGCAGTGAAAGCTAGACTGTGCTTACCTGCAATAATTGCAAGTTATTTAGTCTTAAGTGAGGTAAAAAAGGGCATCATTGTGATGTAGCTGAAAGCCCCTGGTCTGGCAAGGCCCCAGGAGTGATGGCCTATAGATTTCATCCTGAACACCACCATGATTAATAGGCAGTTGAGGCTCTCTGGGCTCAGCAGGAAAGACACTGCCATTGATTAGTCATGTCTGCAGGGCTCTAGTATGTTTTAGCCCTTCAGCTGCTGTAGTAAAAACCATGCTCAGGGTAATTTATAAACAACAGAAATGTATTTCTCATGGCCCTGGAAGCAGGGAAGTCCAAGAGCCAAGCACCAGCATATTTGATGTGTGGTAAATGTGTCAATGAGGATCTGCTTTGAGTCTTACAGACAGCCCTCTCCTAACTAAGTCCCCACAGGGCAGTAGAAGTGAGAACTCTCTGGAGTCCTTAAAAGGGCACTAATCCCATTCATCAGGTCCTCGTCCTCATGACCTAAGCACCTTCCACAGGCCTCACCTCCTAATGTCATCACATTGGGCATTAAATATCAACATATGGATGCTGGGCTCAGGGGTAAGACAATGATTCAGACCACACAAGCTGGGAGTGAACCAAATATACCAAATCTATAAGAGCACATCAACTTGAGGAAGTTAACAATTCCATTTTGCAGATGAGGGAACTCAGGCCCAAATAAGTCATTTCCCCAAAATCACAGTTCATAAGAGGCAAAGCTTGAATCACACACCTAAGCTTTTTGACTCCAGGGCTGATGCTGGCAATCATTATCTTATTATTTCAGCCACCAAATTGGACACCAGGCAGAACTGGGGAAATGGGGGCTATTGCGATACAGCCTCTCTTCAGATCCTGGACCAATTCCATCACTGCCAACTCCACCCCCTATACACTCCCACCAACATCCAGGATTGCTAGGACACATGGGCTCCAGATTCCTACAGGAGGATGTCTGGTAGTTGTCTGGTTGAGTCCTGCCTGACAATTCCAGCAGTCCAGAACCCATCTTGGCCTTGACCCATCCCCTGGACTGCCCACCCCACTGCAGAGTGGGCAAGCAGGTTGGAGCAGAGCAAAGAGACACCAGGGAAGGCTCTGCTATTGATCCAGACGCTCTCTGCAGCCACCTCTGCCAAGAGCTGCAATCCACCACCACTCAGAGGTCATAGAAGGGACTCTAGTGCTACTGGCACTGTTAGCCACTACAAAAAAAAAAAAAAAAAAACATTTCTAAAAGGACCACTTGGTGAGTTGCAGAACAGCTTTCACCAGAGGAAGAGAGAAGCAGAGGAAGTCAAGGGCCCACAAGCCCTTGACTTCCCAGCACCTGATCAGGCTGGAAACCCCAGAACCTCTACTGCCCTTCCTGGCTTTCAAGAGAGGTTGCCAGAGTAACACACAGTGCTCCAGGCTGGGTCAGCACACCCATGCCACCCATGCCACCCAGGAGTGCAGGAGGGGAGCAACTGCCGCTGAATTCTCAAGACGGTTCGCAAAACCCACCCCCAACTCTCATACTGATCACCCACTGACAGCCTGAGCCCTACTCTTTGCCAGGCAGCCCTAAGCACCCCATCTCCCCTCCCACCTTTGCAGCACCTTGAGGAGGAGTTGGCTCCTATTATTGTGCCTATTTCTCAGATACTTAAGGGAAGTTAAATGACTTGCTGAAGTGAATTTCACAGCTGCTAAGTGGCAAAGCTGGGATTGAAACTCAGGATACTCCAGGTCCAAAACCAATAGCTTTAATCACCCAATGATTCTGCAGCACCCACATTTTGATAAAGATGAGGCCATCACTTCAGCCTCCAAAGCCAGCTATGTATGTATAGTGTGGTTTTGCAGCAGCAGAGGTGAAAGGGCTTTCAGCCCTAAGTAAGGAATAATTAACCGCCCCTGCCTCCTCCACTGTTTCCCCTACCTCTGTTGGCCCCTAAATGCCCTTCCCATTCCCCACTGCCTATTGAACTACTCCCTACTTTCAGGTGGACTTGGTTATTGCTTCTTTGGGGCCACACTGAATTCATTCATTCACTCAGTGCCTCACTGCACAGACCCTTGCAGTTTTCTCTGTGCCAGAAGCACCGAACTTGGGTGGACACAAGGCACTTACAGTCTAGCTGAGGCAATAGTCCTTTAAACAGATGGGCAGAGAGGGAAATGAAGGAGGACTGCTGGAGGAAGAGCCACTTGAATCACTATCAGAAGGATGAGTAGAAATAATAATTATGTTGCAGGCAGAGGGAAGAGCATGAAGGAAGACCCAGGGGTGAATGCAGGACCTCCACCACCCGTTACTACTCAGCTTCTGTATTTTCTGTTGTCCAACCGCCTCTAGTCTTTGAGATGGACCTTGGAGGTGGTCACCATCTTAGGCAAAGTGTTATCAGCTTTTACACTACTATAAAAGCTTGCATGGCCATCTACACAGGACTACAAGTGGCACCTCTGAGGCAAGAGAGGATGGGTGGTAAGGCAGGGTGAGGGAGAGAAGCACAGCCAGATCATAAAGGTCAATGTAAACTAGGTTAACTTGTTTGGCCTTTATCAAGCAAAGGGCAGATGGCTTGTCATTGAATGACTCGGTGACTGGGATGTGGCCACATTGTCCTTCCCACACCATCCCTGAGGACAGAGTGACAGCCTGTGTGTTTAGGTTCCTAGAAAGCCTGAGGGAAAACACATATGCTTCTAAGAAATCTTATGAGTTATTTGAAATAACTTTTTTAGAGGAATAGGGGAATTCAATCTTGAAAAGGCCAGGGAAGGAGAGGTTGTTTCTGCCCGATATCATCCCATTAGTCTTCTGTAAATGCTGAGCCCTGGGGCAGGACCAGAGGGAGGGTTCAGGCCAAAATTTGGCATTATTTGCCAACCTTTCCCAGCTGCTTCCAACTGCCCCATCAGTATCCTCCTCCTTGCGGAGACCCCAAGCTGAGAGCCCTCCACCCTGCCCCTCTACCTCAGGTGTCTGGGGCATCTCCATGCTCTCACTCTAGGCCCCATTGCTGCCTCAGGGGGAGCAGTTCTACCTCTCTTGGTTGAGTCTAACTTCTCCACTTCAGATTTCATACCTGCTTGAGTTTTTCAAGGCTTAGTCTCAGCTATTGCCCCATCTCTCTGGAGTTGTCTATATTTTTTCACTCTCCTTCTGCCAATAAGCACATTTAAGTGTCTTGAGCTAGACAACCTTTTCACTCAGCTCTGCCACTGACTTTCTTTCTCCACTGTTGCACTTTTATCCAAAAAAGCAAACTGTTCATAAGTCTTGCATCTAGCATATTTATCTAAGGTCAGCAAGGCTACCATTCCATAAGCATTTGCTTTGGACCAGTTTTGTTTCACTTTATATGTGTGAGCTTATTCATTTCTTATATAACCATGAGAATTATGACCATCTGCATTTTAGAGATGAAGAAACTGAGGCTCTGTGGGGGGGGGGGGGGTGAAGCAATGTGCTCAGTTTTCCACTGGCCCTAATCCTAATCCTCTTCTAACCTTCTAGTCTTTTGTTTTTTAATTTTTTTATTCTGTTACAGTTGTTCCAATGTTCCCCCTTCGCCCTCCTTCATCCTACTCCACTCTATTGTCCATGTACCAGGGGTCATTCATGTATGTTCTTTGACTATTCCTTTCCTCTTCTTTCTGCCATTCCTCCCCTCTTCCCTTTCCTCTGGCAGCTATCAGTCTGTGCTCTGCTTCCATATCTCTGATTCTGTTTTGATCATTTGTTTGTGTTGCTCATTAGATTCCTCTTATATGTGAGATCATAAGCTATTTGTCTATCACCAACTGACTTATTTTACTTAGCATAGTAGTCTCCTGTTCCATCTATGCTGTCGCAAAGGATGGTAGTTCCTTCTTTCTAATCATCTATCTTAAGCCTCCACAAGGGCAGCCACCTGCCACTGCCTGCTGTCCCCTTCCTTGATGGACCAGAGACATTCAATAAACATTTCTTGAATGAATGAATGTTCAAATACTTTAATGACTTTTTGCCAGCTTGTCTTCCGATCTTTTCTGCAAATTTTTGTAATTTAGTAATAAATAATATTTGGTAGTAATGTTATATGTATCATTGTGTCTCACAATCCCAGAATGTCTTTATGCATTAAGTATCTTGAAAAATAAAATAGAGTCAAATTTAACACAATTCTGAATTTCCTCCTTTCTGTCAAACTGCCAATGCCTTCTTAAATAGGAGAATGCTGGCTACACAATAATTTGGTTGAGTTCATGAAGTACACTCAGACATACTCAGTACAAAAAAAACAAAAAAAAAAAGAAAGAAAGACAAAAATAATCAAAAGGGATGAAATTGGTAAATCCTGTACTAATGCTGCAGGCCTCAAAATATTTATTAGAAGAAACATACACATTAAAGAAAGGTTATTCAGTAAACAAAAGAGAGAAAAAGACCTCTATAAGAATAAACATAGTAGACATTTAGAAAATATTTCAAAGAAATTAAGTAAAATTTCCTTTAGGCAAATTGAAGAAAATTATCCTTATAGTTATGTGCACAGGCAACTAGGTGAATTAGCATTAGATAACTCATCTACTATAAGTCAGAATGGGTTAGGGTCTCCTGCAGTAATGACCTTCAATTTTGCTGATAGGCTAGTCTTTAATTAGAATATTACTGAGCTGTGGTAAAATGTGCTAGCCTTAAGGGGTTCTGCTTAAAAGTGACACTTGTCACTTCTGCTCACATTTGTTTAACGGAAGTGAATCTCATTGCTTTGCGTTAGTTCCTCAAGACAAGGATGTCTAATTCTCCTGCAAGGGGAGCACCACATAACAACTCTCCTGTTCAGGCCAACTTTGATTTAGATAAATAGCTGATACTCTGCTTTCTTTCTCTTCATTTTATACATTCTTTCCTTCCTTTAGATCACAAACTTTAATGTGCATAAAACCACTGGGGAACAAGTTACAACACAGCATCTAAGGTCTACCACCACAGAGGCTGATTTAAAACATTTGAGGTGGTTGGTTCCCTGGAATCTACATGGTCACCACAGGCAACCTTGATGTCTGGTAGAAGGAGCATTTTGAGAAACACTGATTTACTCTCAGATGGGACTTGCTATTTGGATTCTTCTCACATTAAATAACCTTTCCCCATTTCTTGCTCAAGACTCACGCAATCCAAAACCCCTCACATGTCAGTGACTTGAACAATACAGAAATTAATTTTTCTCTTGCAATAATTAAGAAGACTTGAGATAGGGAGTCCAGGGCTGCTCTAATAACTCCATGGTTATCAGGGACCCAAACTCCTTCTATCTGGATGTCCCACTATCACCTCACAGCTCAAGGTAGCTGCTGGTGCATAGCCATCATATCCATATTTCAAGCAGCCAAAAGAAAGAAAGGAAGAAAAAAGACTGTGTCTTTCCCCTCTTAAGGAGATTTTCTAGAAACCCTACACACTTCCTCTTACATCTCAATGGCCATACTTACCTATAAGATAGAATGGAAGACAGTCTTTTATTCCAGGAGGCAATAAATCCCAATAATATCAGCATTTTGTTATTCAGGAGAATGAGTGGGCACTGAAAGTCTCTGCCACATTGTTCTTTGCCTTTGGGCAGCATTCCTCAGTGTTAGTATCCCTACCTTCTTCTAAGCCCCTCATTGGTCTTTGGGATGCTATCCTCACCTGCCACATATGCCATAAGACCAAGACTTTTGGGTCTTGGGGGATGGCTTTTTTCCTCCTCCTTCACCTCAAAGATTATCTCTTGGCTTTCTGCCCCCCTTGCCCAGAGGTGACTACAGTGAACCATGTCCAGCAAAAAGATGTGACTTGTTTGGCTCTTATTCAGGTTCCTCTTAAGAGCCCGAAAATGCATTTACATCAAACTTGAAAGTTTCTGTACAACAAAAGCAGCAAATCAACAGAATGAAGAGGCAACCTATAGAATAGGAGGAAATACATTTGAAGCACATATCTGATAAGAAGCTAATACCCAAAATATATAGGAACTCATACAACTCAGTAGCAAAAAAATTAAAAATTGACAGAGGACTTGAATAGTCCTCTGACATTTTTCAAAAGAGGACTTACAAATGTCCAAGAGGTACATGTGAAGATGCTCAACATTATTAATCATCAGAGAAATGCACATCAGAACCACGGTGAGATAGTACCTCATACCTATTAGAATGGCTGTCCTCAGAAAGAGAAGAAATAGCAAGTGTGGAAAGGATGTGGAGAAAAGGGGATGAACCCTTGTGCATTGATAGTAGAAATGTAAATTGGTGCAGCCACAATGGAAAACAGTATGGAGGTCCTCAAAACATTTAAAATAAAACTATATGAGCCAGCAATTCCACTTCTGGGTATATCTAAAGGAAATAAAGCCCTATCTGAAGGAAATATTTGTACCCCCATGTTTATTGCAGCATTATTCATAACAGTCAAACATGAAAACAACCTAAGCATCTGCCAACCAATGAACAGATTTTTAAAATATGCCACATATGCACAAAAGAATATTATTCAGCCATAAAAAGAAGAAAATCCTGGCATTTGGAAAGGCATGGATGGATCTTAAGGGCATTATACCAAGTGAAATAAGTCAGTGAAAGACAGATATGGTATGATCTCACTTATATGTGAAATCCAAAACAAAAGCCAAACCTATATAGAGAATAAAATGATGGTTGCAAGGGTTGGAGGTGGGGGAAATAGGAAGATGTTAATTAATGAATACAAACTTCCAACTCTACAAATACATCCTGGAGACCTAATATTCAGCACAGTGACTATAGTTAACAAACTGTATTATATACTTGAACATTGCTAAGAGAAATCTTAAATGTTCTCACCACACACCAAAAAACTGTAACTATGTGAGGTGACAAATGCGTTAACTAGCCTTACTGGGGCAATCATTTTGCAATAGATACATGTATCAAATCATCACATTGTACATCTTACACTCATGCAATTTCATATGTGAATTATATCTCAGTAAAGCTGGGGAAAATATTCAAAATCAGGCTATTTCACATGGGAACCCAGATTACTGGATGCTCTTAAAAACTGGAGTATCTGGGCCCACATTCCTTTTCAGGGACAGCCAGCTCAGAGAAAACATGGAAATCCAGCATCACCAACTGACTGAGAGCTGAAAAATCAGACAATGTGAAAAATCACAAAAAGAATAACACTTAGCCATAATCCCACCAGCCAGAGATAAGCAGTACTAATATATAGATATAAGGGAACCTTGACTTTTAAAAATAAGGCTTGGATGCCCTGGCTGGTAGCACAGTGGTTAAGGCGCTGGCCTGCGAACCCAAAGGTCGCAGGTTCAATTCCCCAGCCAGGGCACATAACCAGGTTGCAAACCAGGTCTCCAGTCAGGTCTGTGGCTGGAGGAAGGTGATTTGCAACCATACATTGATGTTTCTCTTCTTCTCTGCCTCTCTCCCTTCCCCTTTTTCTAAAAAAAATGAAATAAAAAATCTAAAAAAATAAAAAATAAGGCTTGGGCCCTGGCTGGTGTGGCTCAGTGGATTGAGCACCAGCCTGTGAACCAAAGTGTTACTGGTTCAATACCAGCCAGGGCACACACCCAGGTTGCAAGCCAGGTCTCCTGCCACGTCCCCAGCTGGAGGCAGGTGAAAGGCAACCATACATTGATATTTCTCTCCCTTTTTTCCTCCTTTCCTCTCTCTCTAAAAATAATGAATAAAATCTTTTTAAAAATAAATAATAAATAAACATTTATTTTTTAAAAATATAACTTAGGTGCTAATTATACATTATATGTCAAAATTCCTAATTCAGAGATCCAAAATGCAAGTAAAAACAGGGGCAGGGCCACCCCATTGCATACTTCCAGAGGCACCATTCCAACCAATTGATGAGAATAACACTCCGAACTTGTGCAGCTCATAGTCTGTGTAGCTGCTAAGTACAGCTGTGCTTAGCAGCTGCATCCAGGGCCTAGGAAGACAGCATGAAGAAAGTCATAGGCAAACTAAAGGACCAGGACAGCTCCCGAAAATTGTTACATGTAAGGGTGTGGGGACCAGTAGTGTCAGAATCTTGTGATTTTTTCAGAACAGGTGAGAGATCTGGATTTTTAAATAAAATTACCCAATTTTTAAATGCTAGCAACTAATTCAATTTTTAAAAACACACTGTGCAGAACAAACTGGTTTTATCTGGACTATGGGGTGTCTGGTAATTGAAAATTATTTTGAGTTATTCCAGGGCCTTCCCAGAGAGCTACTACTCCTCCTCCCTACCCCCCACACCCCTCCTGTGGAATGGCTGGTGGGCCTCCCTCTGATTGGTCTGTGCTTGGGCAGTGGAGTGGGGAGGGGGGGGCAGTCAGCAAAAGGGCTGCTCATTCCCTGTCACTAAAATAATGAGGGAAGAATTCTTCCTCTTCCCTGACATTCCACCTTTCTTCTACTATTGGTTGATCAACATATTCCTTCCAACTATACAAGAACTGCTCTTTGAAAGGAATTTTGAATACAATGTTGAGTCCCCCAGCAATGCTTTGATTGATGCCTCAAATAAATGGTTAGCTGGAAGATTTAAGGGGGGGTGGGGGGGGGTGGCCGCTCCCAGTTAGAAGGAAAGAACCGGCAGGGCCTGAGTCAGGGGAGAAGGTCAAAGGCCATTTTCCCAATTGTCCCTGCAATGAGGAAAGTTGGTGTGTTCTTTTCTTTGAGGGTACTTCATTCATGTGCTTACTTCATTAAGATATGTTCCACTCTCTGGACTGAGAGCTACATGAGAATAATAAATGTGTCTGCTTTCATTCCCTGGTATGTCTCCCATGCCCAGCAGAGGCACTGGCACATGATAGGTACTCGGTGAACACTAATCCCTCCTACCTTTGACCAAGGCAGAGCCCTTCTGTAGAATGCTCCTAAGCCATATGACATTTGTAGCAACCATAAGCCAGGATTTTTATTATTTCTTGCTCCCTAGGAATAGAAATCCTTTGTAATATGGAAACCTATTTCCAGAGAGCCAACTTCCAAAGACACTTCCAGCAAAACATTAGGTGTAAAAGTGAGGAACTCTGTAAATACTCTTTCAATATATTTTTAAAGATTTTATTTATTATTTTTAGAGAGAGGGGAGGGGAGAGAGGCAGAGAGGGAGAGAAACATCAATGTATGGTTGCCTTTCACCTACCTCCAGCTACGGACCTGGTGGAGACCTGGCTTGCAACCTGGTTATGTGCCCTGGCTGGGAATCGAATCAGCAACCTTTGGGTTCTCAGGCAGGCACCTTATCCACTATGCCACCAGTCAGGGCTCTTTCAATATTTTTATATGTGTGTGTGTGAGTGTGTGTATAATACTTAATATTTCAAAATCTTATCTTTCATACAACCACACATTATATCTCTTGAGATAGTAAATATTTTTCTATAACACTATTTTTAACCATATAGAACTGTATTGCATGAATGTACCATAATTGTATTTCCTATTGATGAGCATTAAGATTGTTTCCAATTTTTTTAAAATTTTATTGTTGTTGTATTACATCCATCCCCTTTTTGCTCCCCTCTGTCCCTCCATTTTTTTTGATATTATAAATACATTGGTGGTAAACATCCTTGTCCAGAAAAGCTTACCCATAGCTCTGATTATTTTATTTATATTATAAATGTATCTATTTATATTATTTTATGTTAAACTATGTGATCAAACCGTATGTTAATTTTGATGCACAAGTTACCCTACGTAAATATTGCACCAAAGTTCCAAATACTAGCCCTGGTTAGTGTGGCTCATTGGATTGAGCTCCAGCCTGAGAACCAAAGCTTCTCCAGTTAGGTTCTCAGTCATGGGACTTGCCTGGGTTTCCAGCCAGGTCCCCAGTGGAGGGCGCATGAGAGGCAATCACAGGTAGATATCTCTTTCCCTCTCTTCCTCCCTCCCTTCCCCTCTCTCTAAAAATAAATAAATAAAATCTTTAAAAATTTTTTTTCTACATACTTGTATGAGTGTTCATTTTCCACCCCTCACTCACAGATTTAGAGCTAAATTATGGAGTGAGACATCTAAACACTAACCTGAGTTATCACTGAAAATGTTACTGAACATTGCATTCACCAAAGTTATTCTGCACTTGAAGGAATATGCTGATGTAAGAAGCTGGTTAGGCCAGATCACTGGGGAGCAAGGGAAGGGATCCCCAAGTTAATGGAAGAACCTGCACTTCCCCTGAGGAACCCCAGAGGTGTGGGAGAGCAGGGAAGTGCCAAGGGCTGCGGGTTAAAGCAGTCGTCCGCCAGAGCCTGTGCCTTCCAGAGAGGGAAGGGGCTGCAGAGGAGGCTGCTGCCTGAACCAACAGTAAAACAGTCAGCAAGAGTGGCCCGGCCCTCAGAGCAGCTCAGGACCCAGCGGGAGGGAGCCTTGCTGAGGCTGCGCGGGGCTGAAAAAGTCAAAACACACGGGTATGATGGAGGTCAGCAAGCTGCAGCAGCGCTCGTGACACCCTGCCCCAGGCAGAGACCCAGAGCTCCTGTGCGTGACTGGAGATGTTGTTCTCAAGTGGATAGAACACTGGGGCGGAGGAGAGGCGAAGACAACTGTGACAAACACAGGCCCACAGGGGCCCACATTGGTTGAAAAGCCGAACATTCCCATAGCACTGGGGAGTTGGGGAGGGGACTTCAAAATAGAACACTTTCTGGAGCCTCTTGCTCTTCCTAGCCTCACTTTCTAACCTGGGGCGCACTGACACGACCAGAACGATGCCCTGCAGCTCCGACCTTAGGCCTTACACTGCCCTAGGCAGCTTACAAAGGCGCGGAGCCCGTGCTGTGATGTGCCTTGACAGGCACCAGCCCTTGGGAAGCTCCCACCCTGCTCAGCACAGCACAGCACAGCACAGCACAGCACAGCACAGGGGTCCTGGACTGCTTCCATTCTCTCTCCCTGAAAGCAGTACACAGAGGCATGGGCCGGGAACGTTCCTCGGCCCCAGGGGCACACGCGGCCCCAGGGGCACATGCGGCCTCAGGCACTGGGCTTCATGGATGGAGCTTGCCTTGCATGACCCTTTGGATCAGCAATCTGGCAGCTGGCAGTGCACCTGAGACCCCAGGAGAGAGAGCGCTGGGCAGGGCGATGGCAACACTAAAACCCACAAATGTGCACCAGAGAGAGAGAGACTGAGGCTGGAGTCCCACTGGTGTAACCATCTTGAGCTCCAAAAAGACAGATAAGCAATAATGAGGAACTTCTGGGCCTGGGTTTGGATTCAGTCTTTCAGGGAACATGGGAGTTTCAGTGCTTTGCATAAGAGGTTGGCTTGGAGCAGGAATGCTGTCAGCCTCTATACCTCAAACTGGGTACCCTACTAACAAAAACCTCTCTCCTTCCCTACAAATCTTCGTGTTATGCTTGTACCAGGCGCAAGTGGCCAGAACCCAGACTACCTGAGACATTTGTAGAGGTGAAGTAGGCCCCTCAAGAGGATTACTTGAGGAAAAATAGATGGTCATTCAACTACCCTCTGAGGAGGGTGAGTCCAAAAAACTACAGGATGATATTTTGCTTAATGGGGCCAACAAGTGCAGGGTCAGAGCTGGATTGTTGGGCATGAACAGGGAGGCTGGAGATGCTATAAATCGTGCTCCTCCTTCACTCTTTTCCACGCAGCACCCAGTTGCTTGGCTTTTTAACTGCTGAACAAGCAAAAGCATTTAATGAACATTGATTTTAACTATATTTTGCATTAACTGGAAGGATATCCATGGTAAACTGGTAACTGATAAAAACAAACTAAAGAGCAGTATCTTTTGTATTCCCTACTTTAAAAAAAAAATTTATTGTTGTTGTATTATATCCATCCCCTTTTTGTTCCCCTCTGTCCCCCTCCCCATCCACCCCCTTTTTTTAAAAGGAAACCTCCATTAGCACTTAAATGTTTCCATATATTTATATAGGCAAAGAAAAATATGGAAGATAATATATGACATGTTAATAGTACCTATTAGATATTAGTTTGTAGAGGGAAAGATAAGATTAATAATTTTATTTTAAATGCTTGGATTGGGCCCTGGCTGGTAGCGCAGTGGATAAGGCTCCAGCCTGCAAACCCAAAGGTCGCTGGTCTGATTCCCCAGCCTGGGCAAATAACCAGATCACCAGCCAGGTCTCCAGCCAGGTCTGTGGCTGGAGGCAGGTGAAAGGCAACCATACATTGATGGTTCTCTCCCTCTCTGCCTCTCTGCCTCTCTCCCTTCTTCTCTCTCTAGAAATAATAAATTTTTTAAAAAGGTTTTAAATAAAATTTAAAAATTAAAATGACCCTCGGGAGATTTTTGATATTAAAATAAATAAATAAACAAATAAATGCTTGAATTGCATCTATTATTTGAATTATTTTGATAAGCACATACAGCTTGTATAATTTAAGTGTTTCATGTTCTTAAATTAGATTTGAAGAGGCACCTAACTGTAGCATGCTCATAAGAGGACACTTCTCTGACCACCTCTGACTAGATATTATCTTTGAAAATCTTTGCTTAAAGATTGGCAGGGTAGATATTAATGGTATTTGAGTTACAATAACATCTTTTTTGTCATTAACTATTTAAGATTATATGTACTATTCTTCTTTTAAGTTAATGCAAATGTTTTAAAATATAAATTATTTACCATATTAAGGAACTTCAACTTATTCCCATTTTTAATTTAATCTTTATTGTATTTTTTCCATGACCATTTAGTCCCCTTATTCTCCTCTCCCTTGAGCAATCACCATACTATTATCCCGGTCCATAAGTCCTTTTCCCTTTTTGAGCTGAATACTTCCACCCTCTGCTCCCTTCACCCCACCCAGCTGTCATCTTTATTCCAATTTTACCTGGAGTTAAGAAAAACGAATACTGATTATTAAATTTTTAAAATAAAATCTACAGTTGATCATTTGTACTTATTGATGTAATCAAAGAAGTTAATAACTTTCCTGATATTAAACCTTCCTTGTATTACAAGACTAAGTGATTTGAGTCACCTTTCATTGTACTTGTAGTATAATGTTCAAATCAATTTTATTAGAATTAATTTGATTATCAGTTATTTAGGGTTGTTACATAATATTCATACAAAAGTTTGGTTGGTGGTATTTTTGCGATGTTTTTATCAGATTCTGATATCAATTATGCTAGCTTTATAAAATAATTTTAAGAGCTTTTCTTCTTTTTATCTGCTCTACTTATTTAAGTGGTCTAGAAATGACTTAATTTTTATTTGTTTAAAAGAACTCATCAATAAAACTGAGTTTTGAATTTTTTGGAGAAGTGGGGTTTTGTTTGTGTGCTTACTACCTTTACTATTTTTTGTTTCAGGACTACTGGTCCATCTACATTTTCCCCTTCCTTCTTTAGTCAATTTTATTCATTTATATTTTCCTTGGGAAGAATCAATTTTATCCAGATTTTCAAAATCATTTGCATTGTATATCTTTTGATACTTCTTTTAAAATATCCTCTAATTCCATAATTCTTATTCCCTTTCCATTCTGAATGTTGCTTGTTTTCTTAGAGTTCTAAGAGGTCGGTCTGTATCACTGGATTCTTTAAAGAACCAGGCCTTGGGTGTATCTATCAATTTTTGTTGGTCTTAGATTTTCCAGCTCAATTTAGGATTGCTCTTTTTTAAAAAAGTGCTTTCTCCTGCTTTCCTTATGTTAATTTTGTTGACCTTCTATTCCTTTTGCTTGAGGTCAATATTCACTTATTTTCACATTTTTACTTGTTTAATGGCTAAAGCATTTAGGACAGTTATTTTTCCTGAATCCAGCTTTAGTCTACCTTATAAAATCAAAGACTTTAGTCTACCTTATATAATCATTGGTACTCTTTTTGAAATGGTTTATATCCACAGTTGGGCTTTTAGGAGAGAATTATTATGGGTATTTTTTCTTTATCTTTTTTTCTTTTTTAAATAACTGTTTCAGAGACTATTTTAAATTTAAAAATAGGTTTATTATGCAAAAAAAATCATCCAGAATTCTACCATCTTTCCAATCTTTGGTGCATATTGTTACTTCTTACTTTTCCTTTCAAAAAATTATATTGTCCATTTTATCTTTAAAGTCATTTTCTTTCATAGATATTGTATGTGTGGCTATTAGGACCTCTTGCTAATCTTGAGGGATGTGAATTTTGGGGATCTTACAGTAACTTACATGAACATAAAGCTTTTTGACAGATACATGTTAAATTTTATTGGGGTCTTCTTCCTTATGTGAGACAGAAAGAGGAACTATGACAAAGATTTCATATATGAAAATATTACTATGCCTTTATCTCCTTGAAATAGCCACCCCCTCATCAAACTTGAAGACAAAGAAAACAAACAAACAAAAAAAAGGTTACTCATGCCCTCCTATCCAGAACCTCTGCCTCCTGCCTAGCATTCCAAAATGGATAATGAGTTCCATCCTTAAGTAATCAGGCAAATCACATCACTTTTTTAAAAAGATTTTATTTATTATTTTTAGAGAGAGGGGAAGGGATAGAGGCAGAGAGGGACAGAAACATCAATTATGGTTGCCTTTCACCTGCCTCCATCTAGGGACCTGGCTGGGGGCCTGCTTGCAACCTGATTATTTGCCCTGGCTGGGAATCGAACTAGCCACCTTTGGGTTTGCAGACTGGTGCCTTGTCCACTGTGCCATCAGCCAGGGCTACATCACTTTTTTGGAGCCTCACTTTCTTCACCTGTAAAATTGTGATGAGTGGTCCACAGCAGAAAGGGGAAGTGGTGAGTTTTATACAAAACAGTTCATGAAAAGCCCTTAGTGCATAGCCTGGCACCCAGTAAATCAGAGCTAATCCTACTCTTTCCAAACAACCAAAATAATCAAGACTTTGGGAAACTCCATGCTGCTACTCTGCAGTTTTACAAAAGCAGTTAAAGCTTGCCTGCGATCCAGAGTCTCGGTCGTCCTTGAAGCCTGAGTTTTCTTCCTGAGGCCGGAAGCCAGTGCCCTTGCACCCATCCTGGTGCTGTTTATTATGCCAGAGAGGCAGCTCAGACTCATTACTGCTGCGAATACAGGCCCCCAAGGGCCGAAGTGGAGCTCGGTAATTACCAACAGATTCCTAATAGGTATGGACTGAGTGGAAATGAGTCAATCAGGAACATGGCATTTGTGTCTAAGCTATTCCAATCCTTGCTCCGGGGTGCCACAGACTGCTAATGATGACCAGCTGCACTCCTGAGGCCAAGGGCCCTGACCACCAGCTCCACCCTTGAAAGCTCTGTGCCTGGGAAACTTTGACACCTACTTCTTCCTGAACTATACCAAACAGCTCACATTAGGGAAAATCCAGAGGCAAGCAGATATGGTTTGACATCAGAATTTTATCTGCCCTCCTGGCCTGGCCCTGCCCACCCCAGTAAAAGATCTGGTTCTCTCCAACACTCCCTCCACCTTTAAAAGGGATCTCTTGTAGCATTCCTCCCTCTCTGCTTCTTTCCTTCAGGTCCTGCTCAGCTAGTCTCCCCCTTCATTTTGATCTCAGGTTGTATCCATTTGAAAACCAGCAGTCACTTCTGAAAGCCACCTCACCTCTGCTCACCTGTCTCTCAGAGCTGCAACATTGCCTTGAGGTAACATGGCTTTAACATTTGTTGTTAAGTCACATGCATGCATGCAGTCTAGGTCCTCAAAGTAGGGGTGCAAGAAACTTCTAGATGGTTCTGCAGCTAACCTTTATTGGTCTCCCAAGCCCCATTTTCTTGGGGTGGTGGAAACACAATCTCAATAATTCAGAGGGCCCCCCACCCCACTTGTTTGCTGGAAGGATGGGGCACATAGAGTCTAGTTTCTCTATAGCTCAATTTCTCCCCCCTTCAAATGAGGATAAGAATAGTCATAGCTTCTATTGGATTTTTGTGGAAAGCACTTAGCACATAAGCATTTAATAAATGTTAGTTAATTTTATTAAGCTGACAATGATGACCTTGGGAACCTGCCTTACAGTTTCCCTTTTCTTTTCTCCACATCCTTTGAACTCTACCTACCTGCAAAACTCCAACCCTTTGCTAGGATGCTGGGGAGGCATTTTCCTACTTATTTGAATTGGCCTCTTCGGTGGATTAAAGATGGATACAACTCCTTTGACACTCCTCCCATTAAGATGTGGGGTCTGAGTTCCCTGGTCTTGAATCTGGAATACATTTAGCAACTTACCTGAGCAACAAAATGTAACAAAAAGTGATGTTCTGGGGCTTCCAAGGTTAGTCATAAGAAGCCTTCACCTTCTGCTTGGATCCTGTGGGATGCTTGCTCTTGACGTGCCTCTCTCAAAATCCAGCCACCATGTTGTGAAAAACTTGAGCCACGCAAAGGGATCAAATGTGGCTACCCTAGCTAGAGGCCTAGCTGAGCTTGCAGATGTCAACCAGCATTAGTTGCCAACCACGTGCATAAGCCATTTAGACATGTGACCCAGCCAAGCCTTTGGATGCCCACAACTCAGCTGCCATCTCTCTGAATAAGAGCAGAGATAAGAAAACCTCATCTGAGTTCCATTAACCCACAGAACCATGAGCGATAGAAATGAATTGTTGTTTCAAACCAGTAAGCTTTGGGGTGGTTTGTTTCAGCAAAATAAATAACCAGAAGAGTAACCAACCTGAATGAGGTTGTCAGCACTCCAAGTTATCCTCCCACCTGTACTTAGTCCATGCTGTCCTCCTTCTAAACCTTCACCCTCGACACCTGCCCCTCACTCTGCAGAAGTACCTCACATGTGACAGAGTGGAGTGAAGCCTACAGAAAAGGCAAAGAGGAGGTTTGTTCAGAATATCTAGGGACCCAGAGAGTTGCAAGTCTCCAGAAAGTGGAAGTCATAGTCAGGCTTGCCCTAGTGTGGCTGGAAAGCAAGAGTAAGCAGAGCCTGATGATGTTCCAAAGGTTTCTTTTCTCCCCTTCTGATTTCATAAACACCTGCTGAGCACTGGTATTTATGGACCAGGCACTCCCAGCTACATTCTTGCGTCTGATTTCTCCAGGTGTCTGCATCTCTTGATGCTTCCTGCTATGTCCTCATGGTTTATGCTTTTGCTATCCTCTACAGCATGAACCCTGCTGCTCATGACACACACACACCCCTCTCTCTCATGGCCCCTACCCAACACAAGAACTTCTTTAAATGCAGGTTGGCCACTTTAGCTGAAATGAAATCTCTCAGAAAACTTTCTGGTGACAAGAATGGAAGGGCCACCTCTTATGCCAGGTGTCTAGCCCCAGGCCAACATCAGGTTGATGAGGAGAAGTCCTAATGGGAGGACAGGCAGAGCAACAAGTTAAAGGCTTGGAGAACAGGTGACCTGCACACCACGAATGACTCTGCCACTAATTTGTATGGTGCCTGGAGCAGTCTGCTTCTAGTTCAGGCCTTTCTGTCTCCTGCACAGAAGGAAATAGTTTCATGGAGTGGTGGAAGGAGGAAGTACAGAATGTAAGAGAAGAAAAACATGTCAATTTTGGCAGAGAATAACAGCCTTATCTCTGTTAATCCTCAAATAGCTGTATCCAATAGGAGCTAATGTTATCCTCACTTTACAGCTGGGGAAACTGAGGCATGGTGAGGCTAAGTGGCATGCTGAACCTCACATGGCCAGTAAGTCACTAAGTGGGGATGTGGCCACAGATCTGTTTGCCATCAAAGCCTCAGCTCTAAGTTATTTCCTGAACCCTTGTTCATGCCACAATATGTGGGCCAAGGAGGAAAACAAAAAATAAAGGGTTGAGAAATACTGAAACAGTCCATAGTGTTTCTATCATCTCTCTCTCTTTTTATCTTACACTCTCATGGTTGTTCTGTTAAGCATTTTGTGACGTAGTAGTGACCTGGATGTGAACCTTTAAAAAAAAGGAGAGATGACTGCTCACAATGACATCCCTCCTGCCATGGGATGACTTAATGATATCACATAGAACAAGGACTGGAAGTCAGCTCTATCTATCAATACCACTTGGTAGAAGTTTGTTAAAGAAGAATATCTCCATCAGCTGGTATAGCTGAAGTGGGCAAAGGCCTGAATCTGTAACCCTCTGGGCCCTACAATCCTATGCATGAAAAACATGACAGAGCCTGGCCAGCCTGATGGTCACCCCATTAACTGAGCTCCCCTTTCATGAGCACAATCCTGAGGAGGAAGAGGAGGAAGGGCACAGACCTGGGTCAGCAAGAAGGTCTCTCTCTGCCCTACAGATCACGTTTCAGAGAAAAAGTGTTTGAGTTTCTTGTCTGCGCTGTGGCTCCCCAGCTTGAATACTGATGAGGGCTCTGAACCATAGCCTCCTCCCCTGTAGGGAGGAGTCAGCTCAGCCTTTATAATGTCTGGCAGGAGACAAGGAAGCATCCTTACACCCAGGGGTACCCAGCTGGGGATCCCTAGACTAAAACCACAGGGCATAAGCATGGGAGATGTGTAGACAAAATGAGGGCATGGCAAATGCTAATGGCACCTAGCACACAATAGCTCCAAAACACATTTTGTAGACATGTTTACATGTATTAACTTTTTAAACTTTTGGTTTTTTACATATGGGATGAGTGGTAGAAAGAGAATATTTTATACTAGTTATGCTTGTGTGTAGCACTAACTGTGTACCAAGCCCCTTCCTGAGAATTTTTTAAATGTTAATTCATTTAATGCTTAACATTTAAAGTTACATGACCTATTTTTTCTTTTTTAATCCTCACCCAAGGATATTTTTTATTATTGACTTTAGAGAGGAAGGGAGAGAGAGAGAGAGAGAGAGAGAGAGAGAGAGAGAGAGAGAGAGAGAGAGAAACATCTATAAACATCTATGTGAGGGAGAAACATTGATTGGTTACCTCCCATACATGCCCCAACTGGGGATCAAACCTGCAATCTAGGTATATGCCCTGACCAGGTATTGAACCTGCAACATTTTGGTGTATGAGATGACACTCTAACAAACTGACCCACCCAGCCAGGGCTACATGATCTATTTTTATTCTCATTTTACAAATGAAAAAACTAAGGCACAAGGAAGTTAAGAAACTTTTCTCAGGTTTAACAACTAAATGATGAGGCTAAAATTTCAACCTAAACAAATGTGCACCATAGTTGTATCAGTTAGCTTATGCTACATAACAAACCATCCTCAAAACTGAATGGCAATGGAACTGCCTTTTGATCCAGCAATTCCACTACTTGGACTATACCCAAAGAATCCTGAAACACCAATTCATAAGAACCTATGTACACCTATGTTCATAGCAGCATTATTTACAATAGCCAAGGGCTGGAAACAGCCTAAGTGCCCATCAGTGGATAATTGGATCAAAAAACTTTGGTACATTTACACAATGGAGTACTATATAGCAGAAAGAAAGAAGGAACTCCTACCCTTTGCAACAACATGGATGGAACTGGAGAGTATTATGCTTAGTGAAATAAGCCAGTCAGTGAAGGACAAATATCACATGATCTCACCCATTACGGGACAATAATGAGCAAAACTAACAACAAGCAAAACAGAACCAAATATATGAATACAAGGAATAGGCCTTCAGTGGTCAGGGGGAAGGAGTTTGGGGGGAGTGGGGAGGCAGAGTCAAGAAAGGGGAGCAGCTTAGACAAACAAGAACCTAGTATAAAGGAACCATGGACATGGACAACAGGTGGGATTGACTTTGGGGGGAATGGGTGGGTGGGGAGGGGGACAGAGGGGAGCAATAAGGGGATGGATGTAATACAACAACAATAAAATTAAAAACAAATAAATTAATTAATTTTTAAAAACTGAATGGCTTTCAACAGCACACACTATTATTTCTCATGATTGTGGTAAGCTGATTCTTCTGCTCTGGGTCCACTTGGTTTATCTTCATGGTCAGCAAGCAGGCTACCTCAGGCCCCAGACCTATTCTCACAGAGATGGTTATAGCTATTCCACAATGAAGACAGAGGGAAGGACTCAATGAGGAAGTGCTTTTGAATTTCTGCTTGTATCGTGTTTGCCAATGTCCCATTGGCCAAAGCAAGTTACAAAACCAGCTCAGACTCAGTGTGGGAGGGGACTGACTACCCAAGGCCATGGACATCAGGAGGAGAATAATTATAGGCTATTTTACACTCTCCACAGTGGTCTTAGCTCTGAGCCAATCACTAAACTGCCTGTTAGGCTTCCAATAGTCTTAATCCAACTATGGCTCTCAATAGAAACCAGAGCAAGGAGCCAGAGAATCTGACAGCCAAAGTCATTCCCTCTTCTCCCATTGCTCCACCCAACCAGCACCCCACTGTAGGTACAGACCTACATAGAAATTGGGAGCTAGTTCTCCACAGATTTTGTGCACATTTTGAAAACAGAGGTCCTAATTTCCTTTGCCCTAACCTAGATTTTCAAGGATATTTGTGTAGCAATCAGTCTTGAAAGACAGAGAACCTCTCCATCTGGGACAATGGGTGAGCATGCTCCTTGCCTGTATAAAACATTCAGATTTCCTAACTTTATTTCCTCTCCTGTAATGCAGCCTACTGCATGCACAAGTGTCATGTGGCCCTTGTTACACACTCTGGGAATTGGGGCTCAGAAAACCAAGCAAAATGATGATGCTCTAGACTCTGGTCTTGCTATGACCCAGGTCCTGTGTCTTCTGCCAGCATCCATGAAACTGTGACAAAGCTAACAGGTTAGCTTAGAAGGGCAGCAAAACTCAGACCCTTCACAGTTCTCAATACTCACAAGTTCCCAAACAAAGTGACTCAGACTGAAACCTGCGAATGAATAAGGAAGAAAGGGAAAAGGGAGGGAACATCGCCACAAGCAGAGACCCACATGGCACAGGCTCAGAGATAGTGGAGGGCAGGAAAACAGAGAGCAAGACTTGTTCATCAGAGTGGGTGCAGAAAACTCAAGAGGAAACAAAGAGAGAGGAAGCCAAAGAGAGGAAGCAGGGAGATATTATCCCAAAGTCAGTGGAAGCTGCTGAAGGATTTTAGGGGCAGACTAGGCTCAAAATCCATGCATGGGGATTCTGAATGTTCCCCAGTCTTAGCCTCCAAAACATACATGCACACACACACACACACACATTTATATATATACAGGCACACTGTTGTATGGTGGTTGCCAGAAGATAAGTGGGTGGAGGTAGGTGGAAGTGGGCAAAAGGGGAGAAATGGGGATGGAAAGAGACTTTGCTAGGGACAATGGGCACATGATGCAGTGTGCAAATGAGGTTTTCTTAAGTGGTACCCTTGAAACCTGTATAGCTTTGTGAATTAATGTCACCCCAATAAATTCAATTTAAAAAATTAAAATAACTCTGGCTGGTGTGACTCAGTGGATTGAGTGCTGGCCTGAGAACCAAAGGGTTATTGGTTCAATTTCCAGTCAGGGACTATACTTGGTTGCAGGCCAGGCCTCCAGTTGGGGGTGCATAAAAGGCAATCACAGATTGATGTTTCCCTTCCTCTCTTTATCTCTCCCTCTCTCTCTCTAAAAAAGATAAAATACTCGAAAATAATAAAATAAATGCAATTCAAATTAAAAATATAAGATGTGGTATAACTTTACAAAGGAATATTATTCAACCATGAAAAAGAATGATGGGCTGGTACATGCCATGACGTAGATGGACCTTGGAAACATGATGCTGAGTGAAGGATAGCAGTCACAAAGGACCACATAGTGTATGATCCCACTTATGTGAAATGTCCAGAATAGGCAAATCTATGCCAGTAGGAAGTAGAATAATAATTGCCTAAGGCTTGCAGAGGATAGTGAGACAGTGAGGGGTTGAATAGTACAGGATTTCTTTTTGGGGTAATGAAAATATTCTAACATTGACTGAGGTGAGAGATGCAGTTTTGTGAATATACCAAAGCCACTGAATTATAAAATTTAAATAAATAAATTGTACGATAGTTAAATTACATTTTAATAAAGCTGTTAAAATCAAACAAATGAAAATATCAGGGGTCTGCCAGCCTAATCCAGAGCATGGCATGTGTCTATGTGTGGGCATGTATTTGTGTGTTTAATATGCACAAATGTTATTTTTAAAGCTTAAATGTATTGCCAACATTTTTTAAAGGAGATTTTACATAAATATCTACATTCCTAGATTCTCCTGAAAAATTAGGGGATCTGGGAACAAGCAACCCACATTCCTTCATGGCAGCAGTTGCCTGGAACTAGCTGTCTCTTGAAATAAGGCACATGCTCCCCAGTTTCCCCCATCCCCTGCCTGCCCCCATCACTCATTTTTGTTACATGGTTGACCCTGTGAGCATTCGAGTTTAGAATATTTGGATAGAGAGTCCCACCCTTCTTTTGTAGATGAGAAAACCAAGCCCCAGTGGAGCTTGAAGTCTCTGAGTGAAGGCCAGTGCTAGGACTCAGGGTCAAATTTCTGACTGTGCCAGTTTGTGGAGATTGGAGAGTCTGCCTTCCTGGCACAGGACTTCCTTCCCCACCAGAGGACAAGGATCTAGATCCCCCACCCTTGGTACCCTCTCAGAACTTGAAGCACCTTGAAGTATAACCAATCTCTGCTTTTGACCTTGGGTCTGTCACATACCTACACCTACAATTTATTTAACTTCTCTTAGCCTCAATGCACTCATCTGTTCAATGAGAATAATAACTGGGTCTGATCTATAGGATTATTTGAGGGCTAAGTTAAATCATATTTGTAAAACAATATTCTGGCACCTGAGACATAGGGCAGGCTCTAGGGTGATCATTGAATACTAGTAATAATTTTTTAAATGTCTGTGTTCATCTGAGAGCCCCATCATTGTCCAACGATGGTCATTGTTCTGTTTCTGCCAATCCCGAATTTAAGAAAACAATGTGTTGAAAGCCTCCTATTGAATGAGCAGCTTTAGGCAAAGCTTTAAAACTTACTAAGCCTCAGTGTTTTTAATCTTTGAAATAAGAATAGTAGTAGCGTGCGCTCCTCAGACTTGTCTGAAGTTTAAATGAGAATGCATGCAATGTGCCTATCACAGAGCCCAGCTTCCAATAAACTCAGGTTTTGACTCCTTGAAGCAGGGTCACCATCTAGTGGTTTAAGACAGTAACTGCAGGCTCTATAGGGCGTGAAAGAAAAGGATGGCCAAAGTACAGGGCTCAAAGGGTGGGCAGAAAGGTCTAATATGATTGCAGAAAGAGAATTTAATGAGCTTAGGAATTTTTCTTGAAGCATTCTGTCATTTCCATGACAACCCTGGCTTTTCAGCTTGTTTGGGGGGTCTTCTGTTGACTGTGGCCAGCTGGGCTCTGGACTGACCTGCTTGGCCCCTGGTTTGGCTAATGGTAAATATGGCTTGCTGCTGGACCATGGGCTAGGTCAGTGTGTTCAGTTTCCAGTCTTAACTACCTAGTGTTGGCTGCTGTGCACATGTGGACCCTGGTTTCACTTTGCATCAACATCTTTGCTCAAGCCAGGATCTTCCTCAGTAATCATCCCAGCTGATGTGAGAGACATTGGAAACACTGGATTTGACCACCGTAGGGAATTTACAGTATATGTGCAAGATCTGCTGACTTAGATTTGATGTGCGGTTCTTTCCATAAGCCCTTTTTCATAGCACTACACGGAGAGGACTTTAGAGACCAGGCCTGCCGGATCTAGTACATATCCCAGGGGATAATCCTGAAGGGAATATTGTCTGAGTGACACTGAGGAAAAGAAAGGTAGTGTCTCATATGGGAATTATGCCCAAATACTTAGCCAAGGACAACCCCCAGGAAGAACCTGTTGTTAAATATCCGGGGTACAGAAGCTCCCAGCCTTGACCAGACTGCTCTTCCAGCTGTCCTTCAGCTGTGCACACAGGAGACTGAGACAAAGAATTTATCAAAAATGGAACACATTTTGACTGCCTCAGCAGACCATGTCTCAAAAATGGTTAGTCATACAATTCCCAGTCTGGAGTCAGTCTGGCCACAACAGCTTCTTTTATTCCATACGGTCATTAGCAACACCGAAATCAATAGGTAGCCCATGCCAGCCCCAAGAAATGCAAAAACGGTCACAGCTACAGTTCCAGTTACGCTCCTGTGGTGCTGCAGTTCATTAGGAGGTAGGTGCAATCAGATAATGAATGTGTATTTTCTCCTTTTCTTATAGAGGAAAGTGTACATCTGTGTGCCTTCAGTCTCTCTATGTCTGCCTTCATGTCTCTCTGTGTGTGTCTCTATATCTCATTCTGTATCTGTCTGTCTCTGTCACACACACACACACACACACACACCGATTGGGAGGTGGGGCTTTATAAATAACATTGGCAAGCATGTGCAATAATAATGTCTGAGACAGTTAGCCAAAGAGAGAAAAAACATACATGAGAAAGGAACAAAAGACCCGCATCTGGGACAGAGGTTCAGGGAATATCTTTAGTTATCATTAAGATGCAATAATAGTAAGACTGTAATTGCTTGTTTGCCAGAAAAAGAAATTCATTTTCAAAGCAGAGAAATCAGCTCGTACATTTTTAAAAAGATTTTATTTATTATATTTAGAGAGGGGAAGAGAGGGAGGCAGAGAGGGAGAGAGACATCAATGTATGGTTGCCTTTTGCTTGCCTCCAGCTATAAACCTGACTGGCGACTTGGCTTGCAACCTGATTATGTTCCCTGGCTTGGAATCAAACCAGCAACCTTTGGGTTCTCAGGCCAGCGCCTTATCCACTGTGTTACCAGCCAGGGCCTCAACTCATATTTTTAAATTTGTCTGTGTAAAGAAAGTTTTAACGAAATAAAAACTCGTGCACAAATGTACAAAGAAATGCAAATAAGTAAATACCTCCATTTATAAAAATTGTTTTTAATGAATATTTATCTGTACCAAATACATTCATTATATATTGTTAAGAACAATGAAATAAAACAACATAGGTCTTTAATTTCTAATAATATAATGGACTAGGTATCCTGAAAAAAATCTCTGACACAAAACACATAGAAAGTTTTTATTTTAGGCCCTGGCTGGTGGCTCAGTGGCTAGGCGCTAGCCTGCCAACCCAAAGGTCCCTGGTTTGATTCCCAGCCAGGGCACATAACTAGGTTTCAAGCCAGGTCTCCAGCCAGCTCTGTAGCTGAAGGAGGGTGAAAGACAACCATACATTGATGTTTCTCTCCCTCTCTGCCTCTCTTCCTTCCCCTCTCTCTGGAAATAATAAATAAAATCTTTTTTAAATATTAAGAAAACAAAGTTTTTATTTTAAATACATGAGCTCACATGCAAATAACAGAAATTTCCAGGTGCCAAAATAGAAAGTGATGGCTGAAAGTCAGAGTGGCAAATTGACTTTGAGGCTATCATAAGCTTGGGAACACTTGTCAGTCCCAGTGACCAAAAGGTTTTTATAGTTTTACAGATTTTAACAGTTATATGGGGACAAGTGACCAAAGTTCTAGACCCACCCATGGTCTAAATGACTACACCTTTGGTTAAAAGTTTAGCTAGAGACTATATTTTGGCAAAGAGATAAGACTAAGGAGTCTGTTGGACTAAGTCTGGGATCTGAAAAGGAAATATTTCTCTTAGAGTTTGTAACACAGAATTATTTTCACATGCATTTAGGATTCAAACTCTGCTCCCTACGTGATCCAGAAAACACCAAGACAATTAGTGGAGTAATGACAGGTTGGTAAGCACTTCCAAGTGCCCAGAAGAGGAAAATGCCAATTCTCTCTACAGGTACTCATCCTCCAACCCAGCCCCCAGAATCTAAAGAAAAAAATGCCTCATTAAGCATTAGCTTACTGCTTACAACTAAAAAACATGAGTAAATAAACCATCAGGAATGAAAAATAAGCAAAAACAATAAACAGCAAAATTAGACCCCAAGGACTTTATAACATAAAACTATCTGGTTCAGATAACAAAAATATGTGTTTTTAAGATGAAAAAATAAAATATGACCCAAAAAGAGCAGAAGAAAGAGTGAAAAATAATCAAATGTCATTTTGGAACTAAAAAAAAAAAGTAAGTGAAAATCTCAAGGAACAGATAAATCAGCAGATTAGACACAGAGAAAACAATGACATAGAAAATAGATCTGGAAAAACCACCCAGACAATTGCACAGAGAGATTAAAATGATAAGTGGTTAAGATACACTAATTCTAGAACATATTACCTAGTCATATTTCCAAAAGAAGGGATAGGAGAGTTGGGAGGTGGTGTAAGCAAGATGGTGGGTGGGATATCCCAGCCCACTCGGCCCTACAGAAAGGTCAATTTTGGCAACCATCGATGGACAGGAATACTTCTCTGGGAACGTGGGAGTCCAGAACCTGGCACCTCATTCAAGCAAAAAATCCAGAGACAGATACACTGAAGAAGGGAATAAGAAGAGTTTCATTTTACCTATTATCATCCCTCCTTCAGGGTGGCACAGCTCAGCATCAACAAAGGCCCCTGGCCAGCAATTTCTCCTGTGGGAAGGAGAGCAGAGCAAGTGAATGGTTTCTCTAGCTTCTCCCTCCTCAAAAGGCCACTTCTGCCTCACCCCACCCAGATTACTCAGGGGACTAGCATGGAGAAAAACCAGAGAAAACTCACCACAATCACACTGAATCTCAAAAACTCCACTAAGAGGCCAGCCCATGAATCCCATGACCAATTCAGCTCCCAGTATTCTAGGCACACCCCCTGAACAATGCACATGAGCCTCCAAAGATGGTACGCAGGGACTCCACAGAGGGCCTGCACAAACCCCCACCAACAATACTGGGATGTTAATAGCAGTCTCAGCTCCATGACACTGCTTTGGGAAACATAAACAGAAGTTCTCAGCTCCTGGCCCAACATTGCAGAATGGAGAGAAGGCACACATCTTAAAACTTCCACCCACCCTTAAATAAAAGAAGAAATAAAAGAATGAAGAAAAGAAGTCCTTGAAGAAATAATGACTCAAAATTAATTAGTTAATATATGAATCATTAATCTTGGGACTCAGCAAGCAAAATTATTTTTAAATTCATATCTGTGTACATCACAGTAAAACTGAAGAATACTCAGCCAACCCCTCCCCACTCTCCCACCAAGAGGAAAGATGTTAAAAGCAGCCAAAGGAATAGAAATTTGAATAGTAGACTGGCCAATAGCAGCAATGGAACCCTGTAGACAACAGAATGAAATCTCAAAGGACTGAAAGAAAATATTATCAACTTACAATTGTATATACCTAGCTAACAAGAACTAAATAATGCCATTTTAGACCAATCAAATAAAATGATGTCTTTACTAAGGAATTAATAAAAGAAGTATTTCATGAAGGAAAAAAAAAAAAAAAAAACAACTGTGGATCCAAGAAGAAAGGTCTAAAATGCACAAAGAAATGTACATACAAGCAGGTCTGTAGCTTTTGTGGTGCCCATAGTGTGGTCAGGGCCACAGCAGCATAGGGCATCTCAATGGTGTCCTGAAACAAGATGGTGAGGTGATCCTTTTGAAGATGCTCATATATGCACAAACTCCTGCTCTGAAACATGCTGGTTTGGAAAATTCTTTTGAAACCAGAAGTTTAGAAAAACTTTTCTGATGGGTGCTCCACAGTTACTTCACTATCCCTAGGGTAGTCTTCCCTCTGGATGAACTCAATCCACAACTTATCCTCCCTTATACTTACAGAGCTGTTGGTTTTCCAGATAATTCTTCAGATTCATATCCCAGCTTTCTATCCAACTCATGAAAATTCTGGCCAAATCAGCCTGATGCTTCATATAAGTAGCAAATGTATGTAAGGCACTTCCATTAACCATAATATTCTTTTCTTTTCCTTTCTTTTTTATTGCCAAGGGAAAAATAAGGCTGTTGGAAGCATTTATTAATTTTTTATCATTAGTCATTGATCCCATGGATAGGATTTCCAAGATCTAGGAACTTTAGGTAAATCTTTAGGCATTAAGAATCTAAAAAGTCAGTATCTTTATTTCACTATAAAACCACTATAAGACTAGTTTGGAGGCAGATCCAATCTCCATTTTTTTAGCCAAGTGCCCTAATTTAAACTTTGGTGACCTAGTAGATTGTTTCTCCATGAATTGAATCTATGCTGTTCTTCCATAGCAGATAGAAAAGGAGAAGCACATGTTTGTATGCTGTGCTGAGAATATTTTTTTAATTATCTTGCAGATTTATTTCCATGGACTTCATGAGACAAGTAACTCAGTTACTTAACTGCAATCATAAAAATGTAGCTCAATATCCATGTTGCAAAGCTAATAATTATTGTCTTTGGTACCCTCCTCAAATTCATCTGATCAGTATTAAATACCAAGTTAACATTGTTGGGTGTCTGTGTATATTTTGTTGCTAACTTGATCCAACAGACTCATAGGAAAACTGTGTTGTCTACATCAAAGGTCTTTGGGAAGCATGACTGAGATTTTCCTAGTCCAGGCAAAAATGATAGCATACACAAATCCATGAAGGCAAAAACCAACATGGTTTGCTCAAGAACTATAGTGCTACTGCATGAGTGTTGGAGGAGATCAGGATGCAAGATTGAAGGAATAAGCAGGAGTCATAGACCATTATTATGTCACAATAATTCTTGAAATGTAGGGAATGGAATCATTTAAGTTTCTGGGCAGAAACAAAAAGATAGGTCTTTTTTTTTCTTTCTTTCTTTTTTTTTTTTTTTTAATGGTTTGCTAATAACAGAACAAGAAGCATCCTTCAGTAAGAAATGGCATTTTGCAGAGTAGGAAAGAGAATGTCAAAAATTCCAGGCAAGGACCCCAGTTAAAAAGGTAAATGCCTAGAAAGAGCAAATTTATAGGGACAGAGAGCAGATTTGTGGTTGCCTAGGGCAGAGAAAGGGAAAAGAAATTAAGAGTAAATGGGCTCAAGGAGTTTATGGATGATGGAAATTTGTTAAACTAGATTATAGTAATAGATACACAGCTCTGTCAAGTTACTAACCATCATTGAAGTACATACTTAAAACAGGTAAATTTTATGTATGCTATGTAAATGATACCTCAATAAAGTCAAGGCTTTTTAGTGGTTTTAGTACATAAAAAGCTAAAACAGTTTGGTCAGCCACCACTGGTAGCAGCCGTGGATGCAGCCACACCAAGAATTAAAGAGAGGAGACTAGGGGAGACTTAAGAAGAGGTATGAGAGGACACTCACTGCAGCCCAGGCTTAACTTTTCGTTATTGGAAATGTCAGGCACACATAAAAGTAGAGAGATAGTACAACAAACCTTACTGGACCCAGTACCCAGGGTTAACAATTATTCAACTCATGGACACTTTTATTTCATCTAAAACTCCGCCTGTGCCATCTCCCTCCACACACTAGAGTATGTAGCACTGTATTGTTTTATTATGGAAAATGTCAAATATATACTAACGTAAACAACATAGTATAACAACCTCTCTACCTTCAACAATGATGGGTACTTGGCCAGCCTTGTTCCACTATATCCCTGTCCTCTACCAACCACTGTATTATTTGCATGCATATCTTAGACATTATATCATTTCATCTGCAAATATTTTATTAAGTAAACTCAGAAGGCGAAGGCTTCCTTCTTTTGACATACCATAGTACCATGCCACACCCTAGCAAACAGTATTTTCCTAATAATAGTGAATATTCAGTATTCAGATTTCAGTTGTACCATAACTGTCAAAATGTGCTTTCTAAAAGTTTGTTTATTTGAATCAGGATCCTATAAACATTCACATATTGCTGTGTTGCTATGTCTTTCAAGTTTTGATCTGTAACCTTTCTCCCACACCACCACCCATCTCTCATCTTCCTTGCAATTGCTTTGCTAAAGAAATCAGGCCATTTGTCTTCGGAATCTTTCACAGTCGAGGTTTTGTGGCACTATTTAATAACAAGACATTGGAACCAGTAGATGTTTTCCATCAAAAGGAAGTCAGTTAAATAAATGAGGATGTAACCATGTAATGGAATTCATAAGAGCTGTGTAATTAATTTTCATTAAATAGAAAGATGCAACAAATATTTATAAAATATATGCCAAGTGCCAGGTTCTATTCTTGGTGTTAGAGATAGCAAAAGAATTAAAACCTCTGCCCTCCTGGAGCCTATATTTTAACAGAGTTGCAACAGAATAAACACATAATTAAAACACATAGAAGGGTGGCGGTACCTTCAAATAAGGAGTGTGAAGGGGTGGGGAAAAGGTAAAGTTGCAATTTCAAACGAGATGGCCAGAAAAGTTTCCAAGAAGGTGAGTGAAGTTTATTCAGACGAAGTTCTCCCCAGAAGAGTTGATTCTGTTGTGATGCCCCCACCTTCTGCAGTCTGTCCCCCTAAGTGCCCCTAAAGCAAAGTACGGCTTGTTGGAAACCTGCTTTGCAAAAAACAGTTTTAGTTACACGGCCACACCCACTCAGTTGCATACTGACCACCTGTTTACAGCTAGGGCAGAGTTAGATAGAAACCAGTCACCCCAAAAGTTAAAATGTTTACTGTTCTGTCCTTTCCAGGAAAAGTTTGCCCAGTCTTTCCCTCCCAAAGCCCAGGCTCCCCGTAGTGAGGCTGTTCTGGATCTTTGAGGAGGCTCAGTCTGGTTCAAGGGAGGAACTTCTTTCTCTGGTACTGGTGGATTTCCCCAGATGGGTAGTGGTTGCATGTGGCCCCTCTGCTCTCCCTTCCCCTTCTCTTCCTCTGTTAAATTGGGCGAGTGGGTCCTGCCTCACTTACCGCCACATCCAGAGTGAACCCCACACAGTGTAGGGAGTCCTCATTGATTCCAACTCCTGAAACAAATAGCCCTAGGGAGAAACCCTGGGGACTGCTGGTGGAAGCTGAGTATAGCTAATAATAACTGTGCCTAGGCTATGCAAGACTATTACCCCATTGGCTACGCCAAAGTACAGTTCCACCTGGATGCAGTTATGGACATCTTATCTATGGCCAGCTCTAGCAATTATAGACCCATATCTATCATTGCAATGTATTCATACCACAGAGCCCAACTACTGTCAGAAGTGCTGTACTCTGAGGCAAAGTGAACATTGCGTGCTCTCTTACAACACTTCTTCTTCTGATAAAACCATCCACCATGGCCCTGGCTGATGTGGCTCAATGGATCGAGCACCTGCCTCCAACCCCAAGCGTCACTGATTTGATTCCCAGTCAGGACACATACCGAGGTTGCAAACCAGGTCTCCAGCCAGGTTACCAACTGGAGGCAGGTGAAAGGCAACCATACATTGATGTTTCTCTCTATTTCCTCCTCCCTTCCCCTCTCTCTAAAAATAATGAATAAAATATTTTTATTTAATTTTATTGTTTTATTACATTCATCCCCTTTTTCCTTCCCTCAGTCCCTTTCCCCACCCACCCACTACCCCCAAAGTCAATTCCACTTGTTGTCCATGTCTATGGTCCTTCCACACTAGTTCCTTGATTGAACTGCTCCCCTTCTTTGCCTCCTCTGCTCCACTCCACCACCCCACTCCCCTCTGCCCCCTGGAGATCTATTCATTGTATTCATGTATCTGGTTCTGTTTTGCTTATTTGTTTGTGTTCATTATTGTCCTGAAATGGGGGAGATCATATGATATTTGTCTTTCACTAACTGGCTTATTTCATGAAGCATAATACTTCCTACTTCCATTCATGTTGTTGCTAAGGTTAAGAGTTCCTTCTTTCTTTCTGCTGTGTAGTATTCCATTGTATAAATGTACCAAAGTTTTTTTTATCCAATCATCTAGTGATGGGCAGGCACTTAGGCTGTTTAAAGCACTTGGCTTCTGTAAATAGCACTACTGTGAACATAGGGGTACATAGGTTCTTACGAATTGGTGTTTCAGGGTTCTTTGGATATAGTCCTAGTAACGGAATTGCTGGATCAAAAGGCAGTTCCATTTTTAGTTTTTTAAGGAAACTCCATACTGTTTCCCATAGTGGCTGCACCAGCCTGCATTCCCACCAACAATGCACCAGGGTTCCCTTTTCTCCGTATCCTCGCCAACACATGTTGTTTGTTGATTTGTTGACCATTGCCATTCTGACAGGTGTGAGGTGGTATCTTATTGTGGTTTTAATTTGCATCTCTCTGATGGCTAGTAATGTTGAGCATTCTTTCATATGCCTCTGGGCCCTTTGTATGTCTTCTTCAGTGAGTTAACTGTTCAGGTCTTTTGCCCATTTTTTAATTGGGCTGTCTGTCTCCCTGGTGTAGAGTCGCATTAGTTCTTTATATATTTTGGAGATCAAACCCTTGTCTGAGGTATCATTGGCAATTATGTTTCCCCATACAGTTAGTTCCCTTTGAATTTTACTGGTGTTTTCTTTAGCTGAACAGAAACTTTTTCATTTGATATAATCCCACTTGTTGATTTGTTCTATTATTTCCATTGCCCTTGGTGAAGTATTAGTAAACATATTTTGGCATAGGATATCAGAAATTTTACTGCCTACGTTTTCCTCCAGGACCTTTATGATAGCACTGCTTATGTTTAAATCCTTTATCCATCTTGAGTTTATTCTGCTGTATGGTGTAAGTTGGTGGTTCAGTTTTATTTTTTTGCATGTGGCTGTCCAGTTCTCCCAACACCACTTGTTGAAGAAACCGTTTTTACTCCACTTTATGTTCCTTCCCCTTTGTCAAATATTAATTAACCATAGAATCCTGGGTTTATTTCTAGGCTCTCTATTCTCTTCCATTGATCTATATGTCTATTCTTATGCAAGTACCAGACTGCTTTCATCACAGTAGCCTTGTAGTATAGTTTGAAGTCTGGTATTGTGATTCTTCCTACCTTGTTCTTTCTCAAGATTGCTGTGGCTATATGTGGGCATTTTTGGCTCCATATAAATTTTTGAAGTGTTTTTTCTATTTCTGTGAAGTATATCTTTGGTATTTTAATTGGGATTGCATTGAATATGTAGATTGCTTTGGGTAGTATCGACATTTTAATGATGTTAATTCTTCCTATCCATGAACATGGTATATGCTTCCATTTATTTCTATCTTCCTTAATTTCTTTCTTCAATGTTCTATAGTTTTCTGAGTACAGGTCTTTTACCTCCTTGGTTAAGTTTATTCCTACGTACTTTATTTTTCTTGTTGCTATGGTAAATGGGATTTGTTTTTTCGCTTCTATTTCTGTTTCATTATTGGTATACAAAAATGCTTTTGATTTCTGGATTTTGGCTTCATATCCAGCTATTTTGCTAAATTTGCTAATTAGGTTGAGTAAGTTTTTGGTGGAGCCCATCGGGTTTTGTATGTACATTATCATATCATCTGCAAATAATGACAGTTTGACTTCCTCCTTTCCAATTTGGATACCTTTGATTCCTTTTTTTTCTCTGATGGCTATAGCTAGAACTTCCAAGACAATGTTGAATAGAAGTGGAGAAAGTGGACAGCCTTGTCTCATTCCTGATCTTAGGGGGAAAGCTTTCAGTTTTTGTCTGTTAAGTATGATGTTGGCTTCAGGTTTCTCATAGATGGCCTTTATGATGTTGAGGTATGCTCCCTCTTATTCCTATTTTGCTGAGGGTTTTTATCATAAATGGTTGCTGCACTTTATCAAATGCTTTTTCAGCATCTATTGATATGATCATATGGTTTGTGTCTTTCAATTTGTTGATGTGGTGTATTACATTGATTGATTTACGAATGTTGTACCATCCTTGCATCCCTGGGATGAAGCCCACTTGATCATGGTGTATGATCTTTGTAATATACTGCTGAATCCGATTGGCCAATATTTTGTTGAGAATTTTAGCATGTATGTTCATCAGAGATATTGGCCTGTAGCTTTCTTTCTTAGTTGGATCTTGCCCTGGTTTTGGGATTAGAATAATATTGGCCTCATAGAAAGAGTTTGGGAGTCTTCCCTCTTCCTGAATTTTTTGGTATAGTTTGAGGAGGATAGGAGTTAGTTCTTCTTTAAATGTTTGGTAAAATTCACCTGTGTATCCATCGGTCCAGGGCTTTTGTGCTTTGGGAGATTTTGAATTACTTCTTTAACTTCACTAGTTGTTATTGGCCTATGCAGGCTTTCTGCTTCTTCTGGGTTCAGTTTTGGTAGATTATTCATTTCCAGAAATATGTCCATTTCATCCAGGTTGTCATATTTTTTGTCATAGAGTTGTTTGTAGTAATTTCTTACAATCTTTTGTATTTCTGAGGTATCAGTAGTGATTTCCCCTCTTTCAGTTCTGATTCTGTTTATTTGGGTCCTCTCTTTTTCTTGATGAGCCTGGATAAGGGCTTGTCAATTTTGTTTATTTTTTCAAAGAACCAGCTCCTGCTCCTGTCGATTCTTCGAATTGTACTTTGAATCTCTGAGTTATTTAGTTCTGCTCTGATCTTGATGATTTCCTTCCTTCTACTTGCTCTGGGCTTTGTTTGTTGTTGCTTCTCTGGTTCTTGCAGCTTTGTGGTTAAGTCGTTTTTATAAACTTCTTGTAACCTTTTTTGGAAGGCCTGTATTGCTATAAATTTCCCCCTGAGAACTGCCTTTGCTGTATCCCGTAGGTTTGGGGCTGTTGTGTGTTCATTGTCATTTATTTCCAGGAACTTTTTGATTTCATCTTTGATCTCATTGTTGACCCCTTCATTGCTTAAAAGCATGTTATTCAGTCTCCATGAGTTAGAGAATTTTTGTTTTCTTCCCTTGAGATTTGTTTCTAGTTTCAAGCCATTGTGATCTGAGAAGATACTTTGTATGATTTCAATTTTCCTGTATTTGTGGAGGCTTGTCTTGTGGCATACCATGTGGTCTATCTTGGAGAATGATCCATGTGCATTTGAAAAGAATGTTTATTTTGCTTTTTTGAGGTAAAAGACTCTGTATACATCAGTTAGTTCCATTTCCTCTAGAGTGCTGTTCAATGCCACAACATCTCTGGGAATTTTTTGTTTGGAAGATCTGTCCATTGTTGATAGTGGGGTATTAAAATCCCCTACTATTAGTGTGTTGCTGTCTATGTCTTTCTTAAAATCTTCCAAGATTTTCCTTATATATTTCGGAGCTCCTATGTTGGGGGCGTATATGTTTATCAGAGTTATTTCTTCTTGATGGATTGTTCCCTTAAGTATTATGAAAGGTCCATCTTTGTCCCTTTTTATGGCCTTCATTGTAAAATCTATTTGATTTGAAATCATTATTGCTACTCTAGCTTTTTTTTTCATGTCCATTTGCTTGATATATATTTTCCATCCCTTCACTCTCAATCTGTGTCGATCTTTTGTTCTGAGGTGGGTCTCTTGAAGACAGCATATATGTGGGTCATGTTGTTTTATCCATTCGGCTACCCTATGTCTTTTGATTGGTGCATTTAATCCATTTACATTTAAGGTTATTATTGATTGATATTTATTCATTGCCATTTTCTCCATTTGTGTCTGTATTCCTCTTTGGCTTTCTCTGTTTCTTCATTTTATTTGTATACTTATTTTTATAGCAGACCCGTTAGCATTTCTTGCAATGTTGGTTTGGTAGAGATGTATTCGTTTAGTCTTTTTTTTATTTTTTTATTTTTTGGTTTGGGAAACTCCTTATTTCTCCTTCTATTTTGAATGAGAGCCTTGCTGGGTAGAGTATTCTTGGTTGCAGACCTTTGTTTACCATGACTTGAAATACTTTTTGCCGTTCCCTTCTGGCTTGAATTGTTTCTGTTGAATAATCATTTGATAGCCTTATTGGAGCCCCCTTATATGTTATATGTTGTTTCTCTCTTGATGCTTTTAGGATTCTCTCTTTGCCTTTGAAATTCGCCATTTTAATAATAATGTGCCTTGGTGTTGGTCTGTTTGGGTTGATCTTCATTGGGACCCTCTGTGCTTCCTGAACATGATTAAGTTTTCACTCATCATGTTAGGGAAATTTTCTATCATGACTTTTTTGAACAGGTTTTCCATTCCTTGTTTCTCTTCTTATTCTGGTATCCCTATGATATGGATGTTGTTACGTTTCATGTTGTCTGACAGCTCTCTTAAACCCTCTTCAATCTTGTTCAGCTTTTTTTTTTTATTCTCTTGTACTGTCTTGGAGTATTTGTCTACATTATCCTCCAACTTGCTGATCCAGTCCTCTGCTTTCTCTAGCCTATTGTTGATTCCTTCTACTGTATACTTCAATTCAGAAATCGTATTCTTCATTTCCTCCTGGCACTTATTGATAGTTTCTATGTCTTTTTGATGCTGTTGTAGCTCTCAGTAAGTTCCTTGTAACTTCCCTCGAGTTGTTTATAGTTTTCTTTGAGCTGGCTACGCTCATTGAGCTGCTCTATCATCGTTCTTTTGAATTCCTTATCTGATATTTCGGGTGCCTCTGTTTCATTTGGTGGTCTTTCTGGTGGTCTTTCCTTTCCCTTTGGTGATGGATGGATTCTTTTTTCCCCCATTTTGGGTGTCTGTTGTTGCTTGCTTTTTGTTTTTTGTTGTGTTTTTTTTTTTTCTTGGATTAATCTGCTTTGCTTCCTTGCCTTAGTTGAGCACCCTTTTGTGTTAGGAGATTTGTGAAGTTCAATGTTACAGTATCCCAGATTTTCCCCACTTGTTGTTGTTGGTGTGGCATTTACGTGGGCTGTCTGGTTGTATTCTGGATTGGTTGTGTATGTTGCTCCTTTCCTTCCAGTCAAGATGCTCCTTCTATCCTTTCTCATGTAAATGAGGAGTGGGAGAATCAGAAAACCTCAAGTATGAGTAAACACTGTAAGCCTATGTATATAGTTGCTGCATCTGCCTCCCTGTTCCCCCTTAGTGGTCCATGATTGGTCCAGGTGGAGCCAGGACCTGTGGGCTTTTAGCAAGAAAAAAAAGAAAAAAGAAAAGATAAATAATTATAAGAAGAAAGGGTTTAGATGGCTGTTCACCCATAATAATCCCTGATTGGTCCGGATAGAGCCAAGACCTGAGGGCTTTTAGCAGGAAAAAAAAATTACATATATATATATATATATATATATATATATATATACACACACACACACACACACACATATATATATACATATATACACACACATATATATATATATGTAAAATAAGCAAAAAGGGTTTAAGTGGCTGTTCACCCTTAATGATCTCTGATTGGTCCAGGTGGAGCCAGGATCTGTGGGCTTATAGCAGAGAGAAAAAAAAAAATTAATTAAAAAGAGAAAAAGAAAAAAAAGGAAATATAACAAGAAAAAGAAAAAATAATATTAATAAAGAAAGGGTTTAGGTGGCTGTTCACCCTTTTTGATCTCTGATTGTTTCAGGTGGAGCCAGGACCTGTGGGCTTTAACAGGAAGAAAAGGGGGGGGGGGGAGGAAGAAAGAAAAGAATAAAGAAAGGGTTTAGGTGTCTGGGGAGGGGAGGAATACTTAGATTGAGGAATGGGAATGCGTTGTAGCCAGAGAGTGAGTAGAATTTAATTCAAGAGTAGGGGGAGGGTCTTGGGTATTTAGTTGGATTGAAATAGGGGGGGATTAAAAATATGTGAGAAGTAACTTTTGAAAAGGATATGTTGGGGATTAATAGTTCATGTAGCTCTTGATGTAACTCAGGTGCTTGAGATTAGTAGCAATCCATTTCCTGAGGCTGCCTCTTTTTCTTGGTCAGGTCTCTGCAGTCTACAGTCTAGCTGGTCTTGGAGTGGTAGGGCCTATGATTGTCACAGTCAGGGCTGATTCTGAGTGTCAGCCCCTAGGTAGGCTGGGCCTTCAGTAGCCTAGCTGGATTTTAGGGTTGCCGGTGTTCTGGGGCCCTCAGGGTGTCCCCTCCAACTCCTGGCAGAGGTTCCTGCCTGTGATGGGCACCTGGCACCCCTGCAGGGCAGCCTGCAACTTCGCTGGTTTCTGTGATGACTGGCCCTGCCCCCACAGCTCCCCGAGGAGGCAGCCCCCGTCTGCCACCAGTGGCTGGGGTCTGCCAACACTGCCCAGCTCCTCTGGCTGAGAGCCAATCCTCCAAGCAGACCAGCTCTCCAAGGAGTCCTCTCTGCCTCCTCTGTGATGCGCCCCTCCCAGCGCATCTGCAGTGCAGCCTTTGTCGCTGGCAATGGGCAGGTCAGTTGCCCCAGCAACAAGTTCCCGGCTGGCAGTTTAGAGTTTCTGCAGGAGCCTGGGGGCCTGTGTGGGTGTCCAGGGCTGGGCCTCCCCCTCGCAGGGGCTTCAAGCTGCTGTTTCCCCAGCAGCACCATTTTTGGCCCTCTCGCCACCCCGGCCAGTGCACTTTCCTGCTCCCCTGCTCCTGCTCCCCACAGGACTCTTCTCCTCTGCCTCTGGACCAATGAGGAGCTTCCTCTCCCTGTTGCAGGTGCCAGTCTCTCACACAGTCCTTCCCCTTCAGGAGTTCAATTCCTCGTTCCCTCCGGCATTTGCCCTCACTGTCTACACTTCCCTGTTCAGATTTCTAGTCACCAGGGAGCCTGGAGCAGGCTTCAGTTAAACGCGCACCTCTGAGTAGAGCCGCCACTGCCCAGAGCCGACCTAGGCCCTCCGGCCAGTTTGGAACTGTCTCACCTGCTCTCCTGTAGGTCTCCGCTGCCTCTGGGCTGTGCTCCCCTGAGTCCAGATGCTGACCGCTCCAATTCTTAGGGATCTGAAGACGTCTCACGCTCCCTATCCTATCCGCCAGCTGCTCTGGTACTCAAGAACACCATCAGCACTGCTCTCTACTCTGTCGCCATCTTTGATCCTATATCCAGCTCCACTTTTAATTTTTTTAGGTATCTCTATACTGCTTTCCACAGTGACTGCACCAATCTGCATTCCTGACAACAGTGCAAAAGGGTTCCTCTTTCTCCATGTTCTTGCCAGCACTTATTGTTTGTTGATTTATTGATGATAACTGTTCTGATAGGTGTGAGATGATATCTAATTGTGGTTTTAAATTACATTTCTCTGATGAGTAAGAGACATCGAGCATCTTTATATTTGTCTATTGGCCATCTGTATGTCCTCTTTGAAGAAATGTTTATTCAGGTTCTTTGCCCATTTTTAAAAATGGGTTGTTTGGATTTTTGATATTGAGTTCTGTAAGTTCTTTAGAAATTTTGGATACTAACCTCTTATCAGATGTATGTTGAATACGTTCTCCATTCTGTGGGTTGTCTTTTCATTTTGCTGCTGGTTTCCCTTGCTGCACAAACAGTTTTTAATTTAATGTAATCCCAATTGTTAATTTTTTCTTTTGTTTCCCTTGACTAGGGACATATACCTGAAAACAAATTTGTACCAGCAATGTCAGAGATTTGCTGCTTTGTTTTCTTCTACAGTTTTCATGGTTCAGGTCTAAGATTTAAGTCTTTAATCCATTTTGAATTTATTGTTGTGTGTGGTGTAAGAAGGTGGTCTAGTTTCATTTTTCTGCACATATCTGTCCAATTCTCCTAATACCACTTATTGAATAAACTATCTTTAACCCATTGTATGTGCTTGCTTACTCTGTCAAATGTTAATTAACTATAAAAGTGTGGGTTTATTTCTGGGCTTTCTATTCTGTGCCATTGATCTATATGTCTGTTTTATGCCAGTGCAATGTTGATTTTATTACTATTCATAACTGTACTATAAAGTACAATTTGATATTAAGTAGCATGATACCTCCAATTTTGTTCTTCTTTCTTAGGATGGCTGTTGCTATGTGGGACCTTTTGTGGTTCCATATCAAATATTGAAATATTTGTTCTAGGTCTATGAAATGTGTCATTGGAATCTTGATAGGAAATGCATTGAATCTATAGAGTGCTTTGGGCAATGTGGACATTTTAATGATGTTAACTCCTCCTATCCATGAATACAGTATGTACTTCCACTTATTTATATCTTATTCAATTTCTTTCTTCAGTGTCTTATAATTTTCTGAGTACAGAACATTATAATTTACATTCTTAATTAGGTTTATTCCTAGGTATTTTTAAAAGCAATTGTGAATGTGATTGTTTTCTTAGTTTTTCTTTCTGTTATTTCATTATTGGCATATAAAAATGCAACTGATTTCTTGACATTAATTATATTAATTTTGTATCCTGCTAATTTGCTGAAATCATTTGTCAGATCTAGTAGTTTCTTGGTGTAATCTTTGGGGTTCTTTATGTGCAGTATCATGTCATCTGCAAATAGGTATAGGTTTACTTCTCCCTTTCCAATTTGAATGCCTTTTATTTCTTCTTGTCTGATTGCTGTGTCTAGGACTTCCAGTGCTATGTTAAATAAGAGAAGTGAAAGCAAACATCCCTTTCTTGTTCCCAATCTTAAGGGGAACACTTACTTATAGTTTTTATGCATTGAGTATGATTCTGGCTGTAGGTTCGTCATATATGACCTTTATGTTTAACTATGTTCCCTCTATTCCACTTTGCCAAGAGTTTTGTCATACATGGGTGCTTGATTTTATCCAATGCTTTTTCTGTATCTATTGATATGATCATGTAGTTTTTATCCTTGACTCTGTTTATGTGGTGGATCACATTTATTGATTTGTGAATGTTGTACCAAACTTGCATTCCTGGAATAAATTTCACTTGATCATAGTGTATTATCTTGATGCATTGTTGTATGCATTTTGCTAATATATTGTTGAGGAATTTAGCATCTATGGTTATGCAGGATATTGGCCTGTAATTTTCTTTTTTGTAGTATCTTTGTCTGTTTTGGGGGATTAAGATAATGCTGACTTCATAACGACTTTGGGAGCTTTCCCTCCTCTTGAATTTTTTGAAATAGTTTAAAAAGGAGAGATGTTAGTCCTTCTCAGAATGTTTGGTAAAATTAACCTGTGAAGTCAACCAGTCCAGGGCTTTTTTTTTTTTTTTTTTTTTTGGGGGGGGGGTTGTTCTTTGATTATTGCTTCAATAGCACTAGGTGTAATCTGTCTATTCAGATTCTCTGATTCTTCCTGATTCAGTTCTGAAAGATTGTATATTTCTAGAAATTTATCCATTTCATCCAAGTTGTCCAATTTGTTGGCATATAGTTGTTCATAATATTTTCTTACAATCCTTTGTATTTCTTTGGTGTCCATTGTTATTTCTCTTCCACTTCTGATTTTGTTTATTTGGATCCTTTATCTTTTCTTCTTGATGAGTCTGGTTAACGGTTTGTTAATGTTATTTATCTTTTCAAAGATCCAGCTGTTGGCTTTATTGATCTTTTGTACCATTTTTTAGACCCTATTTCATTTCTTTCTGTTCTGATCTTTATTATTCCCTTCTACTCACTTTGCACTTTGTTGTTTTTTCCCCCAAGATTCTTTAAGTGTAAAGTTAGATAGTTTATTTGAGTTTTTTCTTATTTTTTTGAGATAAACCTGTAATACTGTGAATTTCCCTCTTTGGATTTCATTCCCTGTGTCCCACAGATTTTGGATTGTTGTGTACTCCATTTCACTTATTTCAAGGCATCTTTTGATTTCTTCCTTGATCTCATGGTTGACTCATTCATTGTTTAATAGCATGTTATTTAGCTTCCATGTCTTGTGTGTTTTTCATTGTTTTTGTGATTGATTTCTAGTTTCATATCATTGTGGTCATAGAAGATGCTTGATAAAATTTCAATCTTTTAAAATTTATTAAGGCTTATGTTATGTCCTAACATGTGGTCTATCCTAGAAAATGTTAAAAGTGCACTTAAAAAGTGTGTACATTCTGCTGCTTTGGGGTAAAATGCTCTGAAGATATCAATTAAATTCATTTGATCTAGTTTGTCATGTAAAGCTGCTATTTCCTTGTTGATTTCCTGTCTGGAAGATATATCCATTGAAGTCAATGGGGTGTTAAAGTCCCTGAATATGACTGTATTTCTGTCAGTCTCTCCCTTTATATCCATCAAGTTTTGCTTTACATATTTATATGGTCCTATGTTAGGTGTGTATGTTTACTAAGGTTATATCCTCTTGTCGGATTGTTCTCTTCATCATTATCTAGTGTCCTTCTTTGTCTCTTACGATATAGCCTAAATTGTAAGACATTACGATTTAGTCTATTTTGTCAGACTAGAGTCTATTTTGTCAGATATAAGAATTGCTACCCCTGCATTTTCTTTCTTTCCATATTCATGAAATGTCTTTTTCCATCCCTTACTTTTAGTCTGTGTATATCTTTCAATCTGAGGTGGGTCTCTTGGAGGCAGCAATTATATGGGTCTTATTTTCTTTTCCATTCAGCTACTCTATGCCTTTTGATTGGAGCATTTAAGCTATTTATATTTAAGCTGATTATTTTTTAAGATTTTATTTATTATTTACTTACTTATTTTTAGAGAGAAGAGAAGGGAGGAAGAAAGCAAGGGACCTTCATATTTCTTCAAATAGGTTCTTGAGCCTTTGTTCATTTTCTTCTTCTTCTGGTATTCCCATGATGCAAATGTTGTTACACTTCATACTGTAAAAAATGTTTCTTAAGCTCTCCTGACTTTGTTTTATTCTTTTTTTCTTTATGCTGCTGGGCTTGGGTGTTTTTTTCTATGTGGTCTTCCAAGTCACTAATCTGATACACTTCTTCATCTAACCTACTGTTTATTCCTTTTAGTCTATTATTTATTTCAAATATTGCATACTTTATTTCCTTTTTAAGATTTTATTCATTATTTTTAGAATGAAGGGCAAGGAGGGAAGAAGAAAGGGAGAGAAACATCAATGTATGATTGCCTTTCACCTGCCTCCAGCTACAGACCTGGCTGGAGACCTGACTTGCAACCTGGTTATGTGCCCTGATTGGGAATCAAACCAGCGACCTTTGGGTTCATAGGCTGGCACCTATTTACTGAGCCACCAGCCAGGGCTGCATTCTTTATATCTGACTGTTCATCTTTATGATTTCTATTTCTTTTTCATGTTGTTGAGTATCCTTATAATCATTACCCTGAACTTTCTACCGGACAAATTGCTTGTCTCCATTTCATCTAGTTCTTCTTCTAGAAAATTCTGTTGTTCTTTTATTTGGGGTCTCTGCTTCTTTGTCTTCCCATTTTGGCTGCTTATTAGTATTTGTTCCTGTGTACTAGGTAGATCTGCAAAGGTTCTGGTTCAAACCTTTGTTAGACTCTGCTTGTGACTGTCCCTGGGCAACATGTTCAGAGCTATCAGTGATCCAAAGATTGTAGCTTTCTCTGTTGGGCCTGAATGTGTACAGAAAGAACAAAGCTGCACACCAAGGCTAGTTTTTACCAGCACTGGGCCTGGGAGAGGGTCAGCTGAAGTCTCAGAACTCCAGAGACCCACATTAGTTGTTAAGCTTAATCAATGATACAGCTTTCAGCTGTACATGGCAGCCCCACTTAAGCTCCACAGGGTGAAATAGAGTAGTTCCTCTGGGAAAGGCTGTTGCTTCTCTTCAGGCTGATGCCATTCAGAGAGAAGTGCTCTGCCTGAGAAAAATGGCTCCTGAAGTATGGGGAATGACAGCACACAGATCCTTCTGGCAGTTCTTCAGTTCTTTCCCTAGAGCCATCAGCCCCAGGCTCTCCTCACTTGTCTATAGTCTACTATGCTTTCCTTCTGCCAGAACCCAGGGTAAGTGGCTGGGCATATAGGATGAGCAGGGGCTGGGAAAATAGCCAGCCAGTGACACACTACCCTGGGAACACAGAGGCACTGGGAAAAAGGCAGGTGGACAAACTGGAAACAGAAGTTCACATGGAATTAATCCTGTTTACAGATGATTTATATGGGTGACATCTTCCTGTTTACTTAGTTTTTCCATGAAATCCTCAAGGGTAGAGACTAAGCTTGGTACATCTTTGTCTTCTCTGTGCCTGACTAAGTACTGCCATGGTAAAAAAAAGTGTAATCCATAATAGTGGATTACTATTATGACTACTATGTGAATAAATTATTTCTGTATTGTGGCCCTGAAGAAGAGTACTTTTAATATGATTGCTTCCTTGTATGTATGGAAAGTGAGCTCTCATCTCCCCCCACAGCGACAGGGTAGCTGATATATAGTATTACATGGTGATTTTGGAGCTCAATGAAAGACAAACATTGAATGGCACTTTACTTCAGAAATTCACATTGGGAAGGGCCATTTGTATTGAACCAGACATAATGGAGGGTCACTTTCCCTGGAACTGACTAGTTCTTGAAGGATGTGAAAGTCCAAGTTCTGCCTGAAGCAACAACCACAGCATTTGAAGATGTGAGAACTCTTCTGAGATGAAGCTAAATTTCATAGCCATAAAAAATCTTGCGGGTTCCCAAAATGGTGGAGGAGTACACTTTAGCTGACCTTCTCCCAGCCCCAGTGCTGGTAAAAACTAGCCTTGGTGTGCAGCTTTGTTCTTTCTGCACACATTCAGGCCCAACAGAGAAAGCCACAAGCTTTGGATCACTAATAGCTCTGAGCATGTTGCCCAGGGACAGTCACAAGCAGAGTCAACACAAAGTGAAATTTTGTGTTGGCCCTTTAAGAGGCTCTCTGCATCTCCAGCAGCCTCCCCCTGACAGACAGAAACCCCACTGCTTATTACAGCTGGATGTTATCTGGGTTCCTTTCCCAGCACTGGTGCTATAGGCTGAGGAGCCCAGCTTGGGGTTTAGACACTAGAGTTCTCATGGGGGACCTCCTGGCCACTGAAATATCCCTCCAGAACTTTAGTTGCCAGCGCTCTCACCCCTCTTCTGCACTCCCTACCAGTCACATGTAATAAAGTGATTTCTTCTAGCTATCCTTGGTTATAAGGCTTCTCTCCAGCTGATTAATCAGGATGAGTTCTTTACAGTTTAGTTGTATTTCCAGGTTAGTCCTGGGAGGACATTAGTGTACTCCTCCACCATCTTGGGAACCCGCAAGATTTTTTATGGCTATGAAATTTAGCTTCATCTCAGAAGAGTTCTCACATCTTCAAATGCTGTGATTGTTGCTTCAGGCAGAACCTGGACTTTCACATCCTTCAAGAACTAGTCAGTTCCAGGGAAAGTGACCCTCCATTATGTCTGGTTCAATACAAATGGCCCTTCCCAATGTGAATTTCTAAAGTAAAGTGCCATTCAATGTTTGTCTTTCATTGAGCTCCAAAATCACCATGTAATACTACTATATATCAGCTACCCTGTCGCTGTAGGGGGAGATGGGAGCTCACCTTCCATACATACAAGGAAGCAATCATATTAAAAGCACTCTTCTTCAGGGCCACAATACAGAAATAATTTATTCACATAGTAGTCATAATAGTAATCCACACAACATTTGGTACACATTTTTTTTTTTTTTTTTTTTTTTTTTACCATGGCAGTACTCAGTCAGGCACAGAGAAGACAAAGATGTACCAAGCTTAGTCTCTACTCTTGAGGATTTCATGGAAAAACTAAGTAAACAGGAAGATGTCACCCATATAAATCATCTGTAAACAGGATTAATTCCATGTGAACTTCTGTTTCCAGTTTGTCCACCTGCCTTTTTCCCAGTGCCTCTGTGTTCCCAGGGTAGTGTGTCACTGGCTGGCTTTTTTCCCAGCCCCTGCTCATCCTATACACCCACTCCTTCCTCAGTTTTCGGGTTTGGGTTCCTTCCATGTTCCCTAGGTCCTGAACCAGTCCTGTGAAAGCCATCCTCTGGTACACTGAGCACAATGATTTTTGTGAATTGAACTTCAGCAGTGCCCACAGTCACTTTCTTCTCCCCTTGGAATGCAGTACTAGTCACAGAACCAGACCTGGGGTCTGGGTGCCCCAGTATTAAATTCAAGGCTATCTCCCTGTACCCCATCTACTTTTCTGCTCTCTGGTCTAAAAACTGTGATCCAGTGATCACTGCTGGCCAGTATATCATGGCTCAGGAATCATTACCCTCCCAGGTTTTATCTGCAGCACTCCTGCCTGCCTCTCTTTTTCTAGCACTATCCAAGGAATAGCAGCATATCTCTGAATCCTGCCTCCAGCACATGTCAAGGATGACTCTACTTGCAGAGACAATAAGATTGCCCAATAAGTGGGCTTAGCAGTTCAGGCTTCCCAACAGTGATTGAGAGAAATCAGAGTTTCCACCGTTCTCAGAGACAGGTTTACAGTTCATATTCAACTCCCACAAGGCTTCCAGCCACAAGAAGCTGGCAGTCCTTGCATAACTGGCATCTAAACATAGATGGCTGTGCCAGAGCCTGTTATTTCCCGCACAAGGCTACTTATACAAAGATAATGTAAAACGGTGGAGACACAGGGGATCTGGCTCTTCCTCCCAAGTACAGCCCCATGTTGTGTCCTAAGCACTCTGTGGGAAGATAGGAGGAGGTATTTCTTGCCTCATTTTGGCCACTCTACACATGTAAGTTTCCCTTGTAAGGCCTGCTCCTCACTCTCTCAGCCACAGTTTTTCTTGAGACTACTCCTAAGGCTGCTATACCAAAGTACCAAGAACTAGGTGGTTTAAAACAACAGCATGTATTGTCTCACAGCTCTGATGGTTAGAAGTTCAAAAATCAAGGTGTCAGCAAGTTCATGCTCTCTGCAATGGCTCTGGGAGAGAGTTCCTCTGCTGCCCACCCTGAGGTTCCCCAGTGTCTCTTGTCCTTCCTGACCTTTTAGAGGAACCACTCCAGTCATATGGCCATCTTCTCCTGCACCTCTTATCATTGTTCTCCTTCCGTGCACATCTGTGTCCAAATCTCTACTTTATATAAGGTACCTGTCTTGGTCCAGGGCCCACCCTGATGAACACAGTTTAACTTGATTGCCTCTGGAAAGATCTTATTTTCAAAAGCTCATACCCTAAAGTACTGAAGGTTAAGACTTCAATATATCTTTTTGGAAGGGGACTCAATTCCACCCAAAACAGAAAGTTACCCTTTCGAATGACCATTTTGTGTCATCAGGTCTGTCTCTACCATCTTCAGGCTCCACTCACCTGCAGGGCCCCAGAACTACATATAAGTCACTCGGGACACACACTCAGGCCCACTGAGCCTGCCCTGCCCAGGACACTTACTTGGTGCCTGCCCAGCCACCCTAATTATCAATCTTCATAATCTGGTCAGACTCCAATTTGGGTGTTTGTCTGATTGATTAATGCTAGATATGGTGAAATTGCTGGGACAAAGCTTCTGGATAAACCTTGGAGCCTTCCAGTCAACTGCCCACTGTGCTAAGCATATACCAAGTTCCTAAGAACTTAAAATTGAAAAATACCAAAAAATTGTCCAAAGCCATAATGTATATGAAATTTGCTTAAGCCACCTCCTCTGATGAGTAAAGTACCACCTTGCCACTTCTAGGGGGGTGGATCAGGGGGAAGTAGAAGAGGATAAATGGGGGATGAATAAAAGGAAACTTGACTTGAGTTAGTGAACATACAATACAGTGTACAAATGATGTGTTATAGAATTGTGCAATATCTGTAATTTATGTAATTTTGAAAACCGGTGTCACCCAATAAAGTCAATAAAAAGGGAAAACAAGAAACTGATTGAATTGGTTGCTAACTTTAAATACATATAGCCAAGGACATCATAACCCTACTCCCATGGTACAAATGTATCATGACATTAATAAAGTCCCAAAAGTGTTGTGATCCATTTTTGTTTCTGACTTTTCTGTGTTCAATTCTGGAGTTCAAAAAAGGGCAGAGTCACAGCATTTTGTCAATCCAAGTGGATTGGTTTCATCTTTCCATTCTAGCTGTTCGTCCCATTCCTAAATCAATGAGACCCCTTCTGCCACTGCCCTACCACTTCTCACTGTCCTCATTCAGCTGTGATAGGGCTGGTAAAACCCCAACATCTGGAGTCTGAGAAACAAAGAGTGAGAGACAGAAGCCATTCCAGCTAGTTGGAAAGTCTGGCACCAGGATGAACCTGAAATGGTTCAACCCTAAATTGATAATTCTGTCAATAGCCTTATTCTTAGTCTTCCCTGTCTTATTCTGTTCAATTACTCTTCCTTATTAGAGAGAACATAGTTTTTACTAACTATAGTTGAAACTCATTATTTTTCTCAATGATTCCTCTTCCTTCTGGTTCCTTCCTCCAGCCTGTGTATTCTAGGTATTGTGCTTGGAAGGAAAGCAGAAAAACACACTGAATTTCCAAACAAATTTCCATCTTATAGCAACACTCCCACTACAGAGTTTTATGTGCCAGGAGTCCAAATCTGTGATGCTCAGCACTCATTCATATTCTGCTTTTCACACAGAGGAAGACACCAATGACTAAAACTCTGAAACTTATTCCTTAAGTAGAGGGTATGCTTGCTCAGTTCCCATGCCAACTTTTCTGGGAGCCTGGTGATGGCCTCTCCTCCCTAACCCAAAGAGGGTTTTCATTAACCTTTTTGCAGAATCTACATTGAGAATTTCCCAAACATAAAGACAATTCTTAGCTACAACTTTTCCTGCTAAATTGAATTCAAATAATATTACTAAGCACAAAAATAGAAAAATCATCCAGGGACTGACAAATTGAGAGAGAGAGAGAGAGAGAGAGAGAGAGAAATGATTAAGTGATATGCAGCAGATATTCAGGGGATGGGTAGTGGGCTGCCCAGATCACCCCTGTATGACTTCCATCCCTCAGCACTAGGAATGTCAGTTGCCATCAGCTCACAGCTGAGCCCTTCTTCAGGAGCTGCTTTCAGCCATGCTAAAAGTTATACCTTCTGAACTTGTACCCTTTGCAATAACATGGATGGAACTGGAGAGTATTATGCTTAGTGAAATAAGCCAGTCAGTGAAGGACAAATATCATATGATCTCACCCATTATGGGACAATAATGAGCAAAACTAACAACAAGCAAAACAGAACCAAGTATATGAATACAAGGAATAGGCCTTCAGTGGTCAGGGGGAACGGGGTTGGGGGGAGGGGGAGGCAGAGGC
>PVIW01007186.1:21789-76203 GCA_004026585.1 Noctilio leporinus | reverse complement strand
TCTTCCTTTCCTTTTGGTGATGGACTGATTCTTTTTTTCCCCATTTTGGGTGTCTGTTCTTGCTTGCTCTTTATTTATTTATTTATTTTTGTTCTTTCCTTGGGTTAACCTGCTTTGCTTCCTTGCCTTAGTTGAGCACCCTTCTGTGATAGGAGATTTGTGGAGTTCAGTGTTGCTGTCTCCCAGATTTTCTCCACTTGCTGTTCTTGGCGTGCCCTTTATTTGGGCTGTCTGGTTGTATTCTGGGCCTGCGGGCTTTTAGCAGAAACAAAAACAAAAACAAAAACAAACAAACAAAACCAAAAACAAAATACCAAACCAAACAAAACAAAACAACAACAACAAAAAATATTGCAAAAGGAAAAAAGAAATAAAAATGATAATAATAATTAGAAGAAAGGGTTTAGATGGCTGTTCACCCTCAATAATCCCTGACTGGTCCAGATGAAGCCTGGACCTGGGGGCCTTTAGCAGAGGAAAAAAAAAAAAAAAAGAAAGAAAAAAATAAAAGGGAGAAAGTCACAAGAGAAAGAGAAATCAATATTAATAAAGAAAAAGTGTAGGTTTCTGTTCACCCTTTATGGTCTCTGTTTGGTCCAGGTGGAGCTAGAACCAGTGGGTTTTATCAAGGAGAAAAGAAAGGAGAATGAAAGAAAGAAGAAGATGAAAAAAATAAAATAAAATAAAAACAAAAGGATGTGGGGAGAAAGTCACAAGACAAAGAGAAATCAATATTAATAAAGAAAGGTTTTAGCTGTGTGTTCCCCCTTTATGATTTCTGATTGGTCCAGGTGGAGCCAGAACCTGTGGGCTTTACCAGGAAGAAAAGGAAAAGGAAAATTAAAAAAAAAAAAAAAAAAAGAGGAAGGAAGAAAAGAATAAAGAAAGGGTTTAGAAAGCCTGGGGAAGGGAGAAATACTTAGATTGAGGACTGGGAATGCGTTATAGCCACAGAATGAATAGACTTTAATTCGAGAGTAGGGGAGGGACTTGGGTATTTAGGTGGATTGAGGTATGGGGGGATTAAGAATATGTGAGGAGTAACTTTTGCAAAGGATATGTTGGGGCTTAATAGTTCATATTGCTCTCGGTATAATTTAGGTGCTTGAGATTGGCAGCAATCCCTTTCCTGATGCTACCTCTTTTTCTTGGTCAGGACTTTACAGTCTATAGTCTATATTCTAGCCGGTCTTGGCGCATGGCAGGGCCTCTGATTGTCACAGTAGGGCTGATTCTGAGTGTCCGCCCCCAGGTAGGCTGGGCCTTCTGCAACCTGGCTGGGTTTTAGGGCTGCCAGTGTTCTGGAGCCCACAGGGAGCCCCCTCCCACTCCTGGTGTAGGTTCCTGCCCAGGACGCACACCCAGCACTTCTGCAGGGCAGCCCGCAACTTTGCTGGTCCCTGTGACAACTGGCCCCACCCCCGTAGTTTTGGGAGGAGGTCGGGCCTGTCAGTCAACACTGTCCGGGGTCCGCCTACACTGTCCCGCCCTTCCGGGGCGGGCACCACGCCTCCAAGCCAACCAGCTCTCCTGGGAGTCCTTTACGTGACCTCTGTGATGAGCCCCTCCCAGGCGTGGGCCGTGCAGCCTTTGTCTCTGGCAATGGCGGGTCAGTTACCCCCCACACTAGTACTGGCTCGCCAGCTCACTGTTTGGAGTTTCCTGAGGAGCCTGGGGGCCTGTGTGGTTGCGCAGGGCTGGGCCTCCCCCCTCGCAGGGGCTTCTAGCTGCTGTTTCCCTGGTGGCCCAGCAGCTCCGTTTTCAGCCCTCTCGCCGCCCCGCCGGTGTAGTTCCTGCTCCCCCGCTCCCGCTTCCCGCAGGACTCTTCTCCGCCTCTAGCCCTGCGCAGAGCCTCTTCTCCCTGTTGCGGGGGTGAGTCTCTCACACAGTCCCTCCCCTGCAAGCATTCAATTCCGCATTCCCTACGGCGTTTGCCCTCGCTGCCCGCACTTCACTGTTGAGACTTCCAGTCGCCAGGGAGCCCGGAGCTGCTCTGAGTCAAATGCGCACCTCTGGGCAGAGCCGCCCCTGCCCAGAGCCAACCTCGGCCCGCTGGCTGGCCGGTCGGTCGGGAACGCCTCACCAACTGTCCTGCTGGCCTCCTTTGCCTCTGGGCTGTGCTCCCCTGTGTCCAGATGCTGCCCGCTCCAATTCCTAGGGTCCTGAAGACGTCTCACACTCCCTATCTTGTCCTCTAGCTGCTTTGGTACTCGAGAACACCATCAGCACTGCTCTCTACTCTGTCTCCATCTTCCCTCTCTCTGTTTCTCTCTTGATGCTTTTTGGATTCTCTCCTTGTTTTTGAAATTTGCCATTTCAATTGTGATCTGTCTTGGAGTGGGTCTCCTGGGTTCATCTTTGGGACCCTTTGTGCTTCTTGAACTTGAGTGATGTTTTTGCTCATCAAGTTAAGGAGATTTTCTGTCATTACTTTTTCAAACAGGTTTTCTATTTCTTGTTTCTCTTCTCCTTCTGGTATCCCTATGATACGGATATTATTGTGCTTCAGGTTGTCCTGCAGCTTTCTTTAAACCTCTTCATTCTTTTTCAGTCTTTTGTCTTTTTGTTACACTGTCTAGGGATATTTTTCTACTGTTGTCCTCCAGCTTGCTGATTCATTCCTCTGCTTTCTTTAGCCTGCTGTTGATTCCTTCTGCTCTATTCTTCAATTCTGAAGTTGTATTCTTCGTTTCATCCTGGCTCACATTGATAGTTTCTATGTCTTTTTTAATGCTAGAGTAGCTCTCAGTAAGTTCCTTGTAGCTTCCCTGGAGTTCTTTGTAGATCCTCTAGAGTTGTTTGTAGTTTTCTCTTACCTCACTGAGCTCATTGAGCTTCTCTGTCATCATTATTTTGAATGCCATGTCTGATAGTTTGCTTGCCTCTGTTTCATTTAGTGGTCTTTCCGGAGATTCCTCCTTTCCTTTTGGTAATGGAGTATTTCTCCCCCCTTTCCCCCATTTTAGTTGTCTCTTCTTGTTTGTTGTTGCCTTTTTGATTGGGATTTTCTGGGGGATTCCTATCTTTGTGGTGTAACCTTCTGTTGTGTAGAGGTGCACTTTCTTTAGTTCCTGGATCCACCTCTGGTGACTTAAGATCATTCCATAGTCTGGGCCTAGTCAGTGTGTTGGAGCCAACCTGAGATCCACTGTCTTCACCTGTGCCACTCAGTTTTTAATCCAATTAATCTGTGCTCAGCTATCAGGTGTAGGTACCCCTCAGCAAAACTGATTAGTTTAGCTGTAAACCAATCAATCTGTGATTAGTGGTCACCTTAGGCACTGCTGGGTGAGACAAATTGATTTAGTTGTAACTGAATCTGTGATCAGCTGCCAGGCTCAGACTTTACTGGGCAGGACACATGGATTTAGTTTAAATTAAGGAATCTGTGATCAGCCACCAGGCACAGGTGCTGCTGGGCAAGACAGATTGATTTAGTTGTAATCCAATGAATCTGTGATCAGCTGCCCAACTCAGACACCATTGGGTGGAACACCCAGCTTCGTCCCTTTGGCTGCTGCTGCTGGTGGGAGCCCAGCCAGCCCTCTCCCATCTCTGCAATTCCTACCAGTCAGGTTGTGATGAAGCGGCCTCTTTTTCTTTCTGTCCATGGTTATAAGGCTTCTTTCCAACTGGGTATTCTGTTGGTTATTCCAGATGATTTTTTTCCCAATTAAGTTGTAATTCCAATTTGTTCCTAAAAGGAGATTGGTGTAGCTTTACTTACTCCTCTGCCATCTTGGAATCACTGAAGACAGAATCTTATTTTATTTATTTTTTTAAGATTTTATTTCATTATTTTTAGAAAGAGGGGAAGGGAGAGAGGCAGAAAGGGAGAGAGACATCAATGTATGGTTGCTTTTCACCTGCCTCCAGCCACAGATCTGACTGGAGACCTGGCTTGCAACCTGGTTATGTGCCCTGGCTGGGGAATCGAACCTGCAACCTTTGGGTTCACAGGCCGGCACCTTACCTACTGTGCTACCAGCCAGGGTGAAGACAGAATATTAAAAGCAGCAAGGAAAAGTTACCTACAAGGGAGTTCCCATAAGACTATCAGCTGATTTCTCAACAGACATTTTGCAGGCAAGAAGGGAATGGCAAGAACTATTCAAAGTGACGTAAAGCAAGGACCTGCAACCAAGATTACTCTATCCAGCAAAGCTATCATTTAGATGGAAGGGCAGATCAAGTGCTTCCCAGACAAGGTAAAGCTAAAAGAGATCATCATCACTAAGCCATTATCATATGAAATATTAAAGGGACTTAAGAAAAAGAAGAAGCTCAAAACTATGAACAGTAAAATAACAAACTCACAACTATCAACAACTGAATCTAAAAAAATGAAATCAAAGCAAACAACCAGAATAGGAACAGAATCATAGGTATGGAGATCACTTGGCAGGTTATCATTGGGAAGGAGACTAGGGAGAAATGGAGAAATGGTGCAGGGATTAAGAAGCATAATTGATAGGTACAAAATAGACAGGGAGATGTTAACAATAATATATAAAATGGAGGAGCCAAAGAATTTGAATGGACATGAATTAAAGGGCATGGGGGATTGTTGGAGGAATGGGGGTACCAGGCAGAGGGTGGCAAATGGAAAAAATTGGGACAGCTGTTACAGCATAATCAATAAAATACACACTTAGAAAGTTTTTTTACATTATTTTCTTTTTTAAATTTTATTGTTGTTATATTACATCCATCCCCTTTTTGCTCCCCTCTGTTCCCCTCCCCACCCACCCATTCCCCCCAAAATCAATCCCACCTGTTGTCTATGTCCATGGTTCCTTTATACTGGGTTCTTGTCTAAGCTGCTCCCCTTTTTTTACAATATTAATATGTAAATGGGTTTATTATTTCTGTAGACCATTAAATATTATTTATAGATGAGCTACATAAAAATCCCAGGATATGGAAAAAGATGGAAAAATTATTGAAGATGCTAGTGTTTGAAGATGACCTAGGATAATAATCCATTCTTTCAGCTCTGGAAGTATTTCCTGTTTCTTGTTTTAGACATAACAACGTCTTACTTCTTCCCATTTATTTATATGTCTATTTAAAACAATGTTGAATCACTATGCTAGAAAATTTATTTCCTTGAAAAAGCAGGTAAAAATTTCTGAATTAGATGCATGTTTGTATTACCAGGCTGAGTACTTTCTGATATTTTGTAACTCAGGGACATTTTCAAGAACAGCTACTTAGAGCCTGACTACAATAACAAAGTTTGAATTTGATAAATACTTATTAGGCCTTATATAGTTTTTTTGGTGGCTATCATGATATGAAACTGTGAGACAAGGAGACATCTACACACAAAAAAAAATCTGTCAAAGACAATGTTTTAAAGTTGAAGAGCTGAAAAGATAAAAGATATCAATTATGTACTGATTCTGGCCTGTAGAGCCTGTGGTACTTACTACTCTGAAGTACCTGGTAAGAGAAAAATGACATTTGAAAATTAATGGCCCACTGCCTCAGGCTCTGTATCACTTTAATGCAGACCTGTGGCTTTCAAACCAGGCTGATCAACTGAACAGTGGTTCCTACCCTAAAATTCTGATTGTTGTAGATACGGGTATGTGGCGCAGGAATATTTTAAATTCCATCAGTGGTTAGGGTGGTCAGACAGTTTGGGAACCACTAATGTAGGCCATTGTGTAAGCAAGTGGAAATTCTTATGCTTGATAAAATGCAGACTACCAGTCCCCACCTCCCAGGTTTCTCATTCATAGGTCTTGTGTAGGGCCTGAGAATTCAGTTAAAATTCATGCTCAGGAGATGCTGCTGCTGGTCCAGGGACCACACTGCATACTCCTGACATAGACCATCCCCATAACTCCACAGACCCAAACTAGCACACTCAACAAAGAAACAACAAATTGGATTCCGTGACAAGGTCTTCAGTTTCTGTGGCTCAGCCTTTATACTTCTTTTTCATGTTCTACTTTGTGATTTTCTTCCTTTGGAGTGGGAGTTAATTGATGGAGCTCTGTCTCTATGGAAAATTTGAAGTGGAAAGAAGAGACCTGGCTAGGATGGGTTAGCAGTATAATTAAAATGGCTGAGCAGTGTGTAGATCTAGGCTAACATTCCCATTTTTGACCCTGGTGTTTTCTTTTTCTTTGTTTATTTTTTAAAAATTGATTTTAGGAAGGGGAAGGGAAAGAGAGAGAGAAACATCAGTCTGTTGTTCCACCCATCCATGCATTCACTGGTGGCCCCAAACAGGGCTGACCCTGAAACCTTGGCGCATGGAGACAACATTCCAACTAATGGAGCCACCCAGCTAGGGCTTGATCTTCGTTTTATTGTGATCTTGGACAGATTGCCTAATCTTTCAATGGTCTAACCATGGAGGTCCAGCCACATGGGCCTTTGCCATGCTTCCTCTTGCCAAGGGGCCTTGCCCTTTTCCATGCCTGGAAAACTCGTACCTTTTCTCTAATATCTTGCTACTGCTTGCTTAAACTTGGATTTCTGTTCAATCATCACTTCCTCAGAAAAGCTTTTTCTGACCTCTCTAACTAGGTCAGGTCCTCATTTTCTGCGTGTTCAGCACCATGTACCTGCCTTCTCAGCATTGTCAGAGTTGCAGTTTTATATTTATTTGTGTGATAATTTAATTTGCCGCTCTCCCCTAGACTGTAAACTCTGGGATTGCAGTGTAAAAAATGTATCATTTTATGTTTTCTATCATGTTCCAGCTATAAGCACTGTGTCTGGCACTTAGTGGTTGAATAAATGGCAATGAATCGGGTCACATTATACAGAGTGGGAAGGGCAGGGTAGCCATTCCCACATAGACTGGTATCCATCAGAGTCCGACCTGGAGACAGAAAACACTTATATTTTAACAGGGAACTTAATTTAATATAAAGGGTTGTTAGGCAGGGGTTAGGGAAGAGAAAAGGCAGAGGATACTGCAGTGTCACAGAAATTATAATTATAAAAAACAGCAATCACCCCTAAAGGGGAGCAGGAAAAATTTAGAGGCTGGGATGTTTTGAAATTTAGAAGCTGTAGAACTGGGTGGGACTCCAACCTCTGGGCTGGAGGAGATCCTGCTCGGTTGGTCCTGGTTCCTCAGGCACTTAACAGGGAGACTGGAGCTGGCACTCCGACCTCTGATGGGGAGATGCTGGCCAGTTAGCACTGGTGTCTCTGATCAGGGAAAGGAGGTGGAGATCAGTCTGTTTCTCAAGTGGTGGAAGCAATTATAGCTGCTGCAATGAAACGTCGTGTGGGCGTGGTCAGACTCCTGAGAACGGAAAACAAACGCCTCCCAGTCTCCTTCTAGTGCCCTCTATTGGCAGAGCCAAGCAGGGAGCCAGCTGGCAAAGAGAACATACTGAGAATAAAAAGAACCAGTTTAGGATTTTTAGAAGCCTCTTTGGCTAGAGGTTAGAAAGTGGGAGGAAGCAACAATTCATTACCTTAGGGGCAGTTGGGCAGTTGCCTGAGGAGTCTCCAACATTAACTTGAACTTAGGATCTTTTTTTAGATCTGGGAAAGGAGTAGCCATGACAGCTGACTTGGAAATCATGTATAATGGGCTGGAGGCAGGAGAAAACAGTTTATAAGATCCAGAGAGATAGACAGACCCGTTGGCAACGTTATAGATTACATACAATTAACGAGCTTCTCATAGAGCTTGTGAAAATTCCTGTCTGCTGCACACACTAATAATGGCTGGTATATTTTAAGGGATAGAACACCACAGATTATATCTCACCCACAATTTATGGCTCACATGACTTCACAGTATATGAGATGATTTGTAAATTGTAAATCATGATGCAAACGAGAAGTAGTGTTTATTATATGTATCCTTTCTGGTCCTTAGCTGAGTTCCAGGGAGGTGATGGGTGCCTGCCTGTACCCAAGGGAGGGTTTCAGAGGAGAGAAAGATGACGGAGAGCAAAAGGTCAGAACTTACAATATAACAGGGGAGTTTTAAACTTTTAAGATTTGGTGTTTACAAATAATGGTCCTCCTGAACACTCCTTTTGAAGCCAGCATTTGTATAGATAAATTGGACAAATATCTCAATAGAGAGCACCAGTATATGTATTGTTGCTGTTTTAAAATAGCAGTGACTACCATACATTGATGTTTCTTTCCCTCTTTGTCTCTCTCCCTCTCTCTCTCTGGAAATAATAAATAAAATCTTTTTAAAAAATGTGATTATAAAAAAAAAATAGCAGTGACTGACTTTGACCATATAAGTATTTGAAAGTTTTATAATGAACACTTTTTTCCAAAACTGGAAATTGGATAAAGGCTCCTGCCACATCAGGCTTTCATGGTGGATAATGAGGCCTGAGGTGTTCCAGGCATCAGTGTGAATCTAGGTGAGGGGCATTGTCATATGGTACACTGTTAAATCAGCCTTTATTATGCTCACCCAGTTTACTTTGTAGCTCTGATTGTGGAAATGTAAGGCCTGTTTTATTTAATTGTTGCCATGTAGCTTTTAGTTTAACGGTTATCATCAGCAAACATTTAATTAAGTCACATATGGATATGTGTATGTACTAATTTTACTACTGCTCCGACAAAATTGGGAAACATTTATTCCCAAACAGTAGGTGCACCCACTTTCAAAATGTTTTTACCGTGTTTCTAAATTTAAAAAAAAAAAAAAAAAAAAAGAGGGCCTAAGGAGTGAAAAATACCACCTGAGGTTAAACAGGTTAGATGAAACCCTTGTAACTGCTTGATTGGAATCACACTCCACTTCTCTAAGGTATAGCTGGATTCATCAGTCATTTGAACCATTTACTGTACCCCTCTTTGTGTGTGCCACTGTCATAGGCCCTGGAGAGTCTTGAAATGTTCGCAGTCACTGCTCTTTATGTAAATACTAAATGATAAGTATGTGTGCCTGTAAATAAATACATGACATGTAAACCTGCAGAAAGAACCCTGGCAGGTGTGGTTCAGTTGGTTGGGCATCATCCTGCAAAGCTAGAGGTTGCTGGTCCGATTCCTGGTCAGGGCACATGCCTGGGTTTTGGGTTCAGTCCCTGGTCAGGATACGTTCGAGAGGCAACCAACTGATGTTTCTCTCCTCCTCTTTCTCCCTCCCTTCCCCTCTCTCTAGAAGTAAGATATTTAACAAAATAAACCTGTGCAACTTGCAGAAAGAGAAGGGGAACAGGAGGAGTTGTGTCAACAGAGATACATGGGTAATTCCAAAGTGATTTTGAATGCAAAGGAGAGCTTTTGCTCAAGTAGACACAGGAGGAGGAAGAACAAGGGGAAGAGCCATGAGGAACCAGTCTGGCAAGCAGAAAGAAATAGTGAGGAGAAGCTGGATTGGGTGTCTTGGCCTGAAGATGGGAGACTGCTAACTCTCTTGGGGATGAGAGAATGAATATACTACTGGGCAATGTCCAGACCTCACATAAACAGAGAACTCTGACCCACAACATGCAGCAGCTTGCCCAGGAAACCCAACCATGGTTTACAATAAACTACCCAGGAAACTAGCCTGTTAGAAGTCAAGCTTGTAGGAAGTCAGCTATCTCTAGTGACAATCCAGGAAGCTAAACAAAAATGTTGGTAATAATCACCATTAAATGTCATTAATAACTGACAACTTCCCTATTCTGTCCCAATTTCTAACTTGGGACCAGCAAGAGAAAAACAAATATGCCTCCTTGGCTAGTCACATAGGATGCCCTGCTTCTAGTTAGCCCACCTACAGCTTCCCTGTGCCTCCAATCAGGACACACCTGAAGATTTCTCCTTTCCCCACCAGAAAGCTTTTTCACTTTTCTGGCTGTGCTTGAGTTTCTGCGCAAACACAAGTGATGGTGGCTAACCCCCTTGCAAGTTCTGAATGAATAGCTTTTGCTTTTTTCTCCTTTGGTTGGTCTTCATTTATTTCCACAGTAATATTGCTGCTGCCAGCTCTGATTCCTCTGCTGCATAGCTTCCCCCTTGCATTTCAGTTTCTACTTTAACAAGCGTTGTTTGTTCTTTGCTCAGTGCTGAGCAAATAACAACAACAAAAAAAAAGATTAACAGTAATGCCAATGGGTGTTTGTTTTTTGAGGGTCACTAAGAAATGCTGTGGCGTGTTTCCTTTTAGGTCAAGTGGAAATACTATAGGCTTCAATACAACACGCAATGAAAGAGAACACTGTTTTGATGTAGTCTGAATGGCTTTTTAATTTTAAGGGGATATTGCTAACGGTATCTTCAGCTCCTCTTGGATCAGTAATCAGTGATTGAGTTTCCCTGTATTCATTATTACAACCCTTATTAAAGTTTTACTATCCTGAGAGTGACTCCAAAGAAATATATTATTATTGTCCAAGAGTGTCTAATGGTTTAAGATAATTAATCAGGTAGGGCCTTTATTCTGAGTAAGATGGGAAGCCATTGGAAGGTTTTGAAGAGAGGAGTGACAAGATCTGATTTGTTTTAGGAGAATTCCTCTAGCTGCAGTGCTGGGAATAGGCTATTGGTATGAAGGCTTGTAGGCAGGAGTGAGAAGTTTTCAGTAACCCAAGTAAGAGGTGCTGGTGACTTGGACAAGATGAACAGGGAGAAGTGATCAAATTCTGGATTGCATCAATAGGATTTCCTCAGTTATTGGATGTAGAATGAGAATGAACTCACAGTTGATTGCAGAATTTGTGGCTGAAGCAACTGGGAGAATAGAGCTGCTATTAATGGAAATGGGAAAGAATCTAGAAGGATCTAGTTTGGGGGGATGAGGGTGGTAGACTCTCAAGAGCTCAGTTTTAAACATATTAAGTTTGAGATGCTCATTAGTCATCCACATGCAGATGGCAGGTAGGTTGTAGCTTCAAAAGGGCAAAATGTCTTATGCCTTATGAATCTTTGTGCCTGGTTTGTTGATTGCATCAGTCAATCAATCAAGCAGTAAACAATAATGAGGACTTTTCTGAGTAGAGGTTAGGGAGGGGGTGGTGGTTATGATATTTCTAACCCTAGATTGGGTTGAGAGAGGAAAACTAGTTTTGAATTTTTGGATAATCATGAAGAAAAGGGCAGGGAAGGAGGAAGAGAGGGAGAGAAACATTAATGTATGGTTGCCTTTCACCTGCTTCCAGCTGGGGACCTGCCTAGAGACCTGGCTTGCAACCTGGTTATGTGCTCAAACCAGCGACCTTTGGGTTTGTAGGCTGGTGCCAATCCATTGAGCCACACCAGCCAGGGGCTTAAATTTTTTTTTTTTTTTTTTTAATTTTTTAAAAAATGATTTTATTTATTATTTTTAGAGAGAGGGGAAGGAAGAGAGGCAGAGAGGGAGAGAAACATCAATGTATGGTTGCCTTTCACCTGCCTCCAGCTACAGAGCTGGCTGGAGACCTGGCTTGCAACCTGATTACGTGCCCTGGCTGGGAATCGAACCAGCAACCTTTGGGTTTGCAGGCCGGCACCTTATCCACTATGCCACTAAATTTTTAATATAGTAAAGTGTTCAGGATTGTCTGGTGGCACACAATCTTATATGTGATAGATATTTTTATATCAAGCACTGTCAAATATATACTGGGTACCATGGTCAACAATACATTTGACATAATACCTGAAACACTGTGAATCTATTTATGGCTGTCGATCTATTGGTGATAATGAAAACAGATTATCTCACAGGAAAAGAAATAAAATGAGCCCAGAAAGGCCCCTGAATGTAGAACTGCTGGTAAGATGCCTTAAAATGAACCAAAGAAAGTTATAACCTCCCTTGTAGTTCTCACTTGATTTCCACCTAGCACTTAAGTGGCAAAGCAAAGTAATTGAGGGTCTCAGAGGGTCATAATTTCTTTTTTATTTTTCATTGCTTTTAGAGAGAGAGGAAGTTTGAGAGACAAACTTCAATGCAAAAGAGAAGCATCAATTGGTTGCCTACTGTATGCCCCAGACCAGGGATCAAACCTCCAACCTAGGTAATGTGCCCTGACCAGGACTCAAACCAGGCAAACCTTCCAGTACAGGACAATGCTCCAACCAACTAAGTCACACCAACTAGGATCAAAAGGCCATAATTTCAATATTTCAGCAATTTCCACATGAAACAGTAAACTACAGTGCTGGGTCTGTTATCTAGATGCCATGCCTGGGAGTATATGGACTCACACAACTCCAGAGTGTGTCCTCCAGGAAAAACAAGAAAAGCTTGTCTTTGCCCCACGGCTGAACCCTGGTAGGAGCAAGCAGATGGGAGTGAATATGACAATGGTCTGCCAAAGCTCTTCCTGTTTTGTGCAATTAGAGCAGATGAAAGGTATGGAGAAGGCATGGAGAGAAAAGAATGTGAGATGGGGAAAGATGTCAGGAGACAGTGTGGTTTCTTGTTCTACAGTTGCCCAGATATTAAAATTAAGGCCCACAGAGATTCTCAGTTAGTTGCTCATTCAGGTACCAAATAGAAACCAAATCTGTTCCTTGGGTACTGATTGATTGATTGATTACCAAATGAATGAATGAGTCAAGTAAGCCACCACTCAAACATTTGCTGCAAGCTACTGATGTGTCAGGAAAGATACCAGTCTCTGAAGATATTTTTACCTGGATGAGGAATGTGATTTTTTTGTTATTTGCTGATTTAAGGGGAAAAGTAACTTTTATAGGAGGGACCCCAAAGAAACAAAGATATTTTAGGAGATCTAGTAGATGATTATGTGTGCCAGGCACTGTGCTTAGAAGCTGGGATACAACAAAATAAGATCCAGACTCTGCTATCAGGGGTATATAGGAGAAGAAAGCCCAATGATTGATGAGCCGGCCCACAGAACATAACCTCGTTTTGGGAGTTTGAGGGTATTTGCCTGAGTCATAGGAGTTGTTAGATTTGAGGGAGAGGTGAAGGACAGTTATATAATCTAAACAAGCCCTGAGGAAGCTTTGTCATTCCAATGGCCTCCTGAGCTCAGATCCAATTTTAGAAATTGAATCTAGTGTTAGGCCATGAAGATGAACTCACCCCAACTGGGGCAGGTGCTGTTACCCAAAAGAGGTCTGAGGTTAACTTAATGCTGTGAGCTGGATCTGTGTTGGTCAAAACTCTTCTTGGAAGAGAGGAATTTAATTGGTGCTTATTTTTGATGCCCTTATAAAGGTGATTGCTAAGTCCACTGAAATGGAAACCATCTAACTCCTAAATGACTGGCAGCAGGCAAAGACCTGAATCGCACCCACCACCTCAGTTATGCCAGGCAAGTACAATACGTTTGGGCCTTTTCTTCAGTATCGAATGCTAGATGAAATATGAGAACTGCCCAGTGAGAGTCAGCCTTAGGCGCATGGGAAAGGAGTAGCTGTTCCTTGTAGCAACAAGGAGGCTTTCTTTGTGTGTGCAGAACTAAAGAAATGCAGCTCACTAGCTGGTCTGGCTAAACTTCAAAAATGTGGGGTTTTTTTCCTACCTCCTAGGAACATTTTGTTCATGCTGGTGGCTAAAAGGGGGCAGCTTTCACACAGAAGTACAGCAGGAAGTATTTATGTTAGATAAAAGGAAGGACTACTTGGCAGAATGAGGGCAGGACTAGGTTTCCAGGGGGATTATGGAATTAAACTTTTATTCATGGGCTTCCTTTTCAAATAATTTAAATTATAAGTGTGGCAAGACATAAGCTTCTGTCGCATTTTTAAAAGGCCTATGCTTTGCGATTCTGAGGAAACAGGAGTGACCTGTGATCAGGAGGACCCTAGGTGGCTACATGCTGCTGGCCTTGCATGAGGATCAGATGTGGAAAAAAGGGTGGGGAGGGCAGGACAGAAGGAGGTGGTGCAAAGGCACCGGAGCAGGAATGCATGAGAGACAAGTGGTACAAAGCAAGTGGGGTGATTTGGAATGTGGTTTCTGAAGAGGAGGGATGTTAGCCCATTATGTGAGGGCTGAATTATGGAAAACCTAGAAAGCTTGGCCTAGGAATTTAGGTTTTACTCAACAGGCAATGAGAACTTTCACCCCCTCACCCCACCCCACCCCAGGTTTTTGAACAGGAAAGTGAAATCATAGAAATAGTGCTTCAGGGATCTGGTCTTTTCGAGACTGAAGGGAATTTACCATCATGTAGTTTAGTGTTTCCCAAATGCTATCAGAGTAATTGGGGGTGGAGTGCTTGTTAAAATTCAGACTCCCAGGCCCTGCTCCCAGAAGTTTTCATTTGCAGAATCTGCAATTAAACTAAGTGAGTCTTCAGTTAAACAAAATCACTGTTGATCCTGGTACTGCTGGAGTGAGACCCACATTGGCAGAACACTGCTAGCCCCCTGGGAGACACTGCCCAAGGGGCCCAAGAAGGGAAGCCTCTGATAAACCCACTGAGAAAAAGAGTCAACCTTAAAATACCTTCAGGCCTAGAAAGCAAGAAGCTCACTTTTGACAGTACCAGTCCACTAGTAACTTTTGGTTCCCCAATCTCGGACAGTTTGGGACCCTTGGAGGGGGAAAATGAGAAGAAATAAAATGAGAAATGGATTGTACCCTCTTTCTGGGACAGCACACTGGGCCGTGTTGTGCTGGTAAGTATTTAACAGGAACATCATTATTTTTTAAACAGCACACTAACTCTTCAAGGTAAAAAGCCCTATCTTGGAGCATTTGTCTATTTCTGTGTGTAAATAACGCTCAGCATAGCCACCTTAGGCTCCCAATGCGATGTCACTGAACAGAGTTGGGAAGAGTGGCCCATGATTGTGAGCCAGTGGAAACCCCATCCTACTCACCACTGCCCTAGCCTGAAATCATGCCCAAGCTGGGGTGATGGAGAAGAATAGAATAAAGATTGAGCTGTTGAAGAATATATTGTCCTTGATTGTGCTTTATTATTTAAAGGACCGTAGGGCTTTCTGCTATTGTTTGTTTTTATCCAGTGGCAAGGGAAAAGTGAACAAATTTTAGTTTGGTGATAAGAAGAGACAAAAGTAAAACTTCATTTTGGCAATATCTTAAGGATGGTGTCTCTCTAATGTATGGGTTACACTGGCAACTTTTCTCTTTAATTAAAAAAAAAAAAAAAGAATTATCAACAAGTGCAAGTATAAAACTGAAAGGTACATGTGAAATCTGAGCTCCCAAATTGAGAACCACAGATGTAGTGTATTCTGTTGTTGCTGAGGTTTGTTTTGGAGTTTTCTTTAGTATTTCAAAATAGATGTCCCTCAGCAGTCTCAGTGATTAAAAAACAAACAAACGAAACTGGTCAAAGATAGCATAGAAAGAACCACCGAAGATACAGATAAGACAGGTATACTTACTTAAATCTCACAGGTGTACTGTAAGGATTAAATAAGCAAACATTTGAACATGTCTAATACACACAGGTTTACAATCAGTAGGATCTAGTTTTTCTTCAGAGCTTAATCGTTTGAATGATGTGGATCATGTTCACTCCCTGTTAGGGAGCTTCATCCCTGTTAATAAATGCAAGAATAGAAAAAATGGAAGAGTTTCTCTTTTGTATCTTTCTTCCCATCTCCTCTTACTGTACTTTTCACAATTGAAGTCTTAGGGAGCCTCAGTTACGAAGAAAGTGAGGAATCAGCTTTTACATGGACTCCCAAGTGCCCGCCGCTGGTAAAAACAGCTTCTGTGGAGCTTAAGCCACAATGAGGACACCAGAACCACATGCTGGCTGTCCTGAAACTGACTCTGTATGCACTTGCCTAATCCAGGCAATAGACTGCTACCACATAAACCAAAGAAATACTGCTTTAAATCGAGAGCAGGTAGGGAAGCCACAAGGCCTTCCCATCAATCACAACTGCTCCCAGTGAGGGACTTTGTCCGGTTTTATAAGCTACGTTTACAAACCGCCAATGCCTACTTTCAGTGGCACAAATCCTGCCTCTGGCCGCTGAGTCAACAGAACCTGGAATGCTCCTGGCTTCCAGGTAACCCTCGTTCCTGTGTCTGGAAAGAAAAAACTTTAAAGGATGGGATGGGGCCTGTGCCCAGCTCCAAGCCTTTTGGATACTATGGGGGATTTGTGGCACAATCGGTCTGGGGGGTACCAGCTGGTGTGTTTCACCAAGTGGGGGCACAGACGGGGTTTGTCGTCGGGCGTGGGACTGGGCAGAGGCCCGGGAAGTGGCGCGCTGCGCAGAGCTGCCGGCTGCTGGGACGCGTGGCTCCAGTGGGTCTAGGCGGGACGCGTGGGTGTGCCGGCAGGCAGGGACTGCAGCAGCCAACTCCATTTTGGTCTCAGCGTGGTGGTTTTAGGACTTCATACAGCTCTCCTTTCTCTCGTTTCTTGTTAATGAATCTAAAATCCAGACACTAGTCCTTTTGTACTCTGAAGGGCTTCTTGTGAGGGATTCTGAATAAGGACTCATCAGAGTTAGAGTCGACATTGGTGTATATTTGGAGTCCAGAAGACGCGAGTGTATAAAGAGCTTCTGTAAAGAGCGAAAGGATATAATGTGGCGGAAGAGCTTAAGCCACGCAGGTTGTCGCAGGCGCAGAAACAAGCGAGCCTACAATCAGTTCGGGTGAGGCAGTCGGAAGCAGTTGCAAACAGCTCAATTTGCCTAAGTTTGCAGCCACTACCGTCGTGTCCCACATGGTCTAGCGGTTAGGATTCCTGGTTTTCACCCAGGCGGCCCGGGTTCGACTCCCGGTGTGGGAACGCCAAACTACTTTTCAAATCCTGAAATAAGAGCAACAATTAAGGTTTTCTTAACAAGTAAAAGACTAGTTAATCTTTTTAGAAAACACTGTAACCCCGTTTCACATTAGCTGTGTGCACTGGGTTGGAGGTGTGGACCCTGAAGGGAGCTGCAGGGAATCAGGGGCAACCTCTGGAGTAGAGGTGAAGGTGAAGCAGACGGAAGGGTAATAATAACTTTAAACAGTGGAAGACAACTTTTGAAATGAGGAATTAAGAATTGAATCTGCGTTGAAAAACAAAAGTGAGGAGGAAACCAGTCCCGTTTAAAAATAAACGTTCCAGTTGATTTTTCTGCTGCATTTTTTCCTTGTACTATGAGTATGGAGCAAATGATCCAAAAGTACTTATCTGAAAAAACAAACAAACAAACAAACACAAACAAACAAAAAAAAAACAACAACACATTTTTAGGATATTGCACAGCTTTTCAAACTGCCCAAAGCCATTCCTTTGAGGAGAGCAAGATTTCCAGAACAAACGAAAAACAAACCAAAACAAAAAACAAAAAACAAAAAACCCCCCAACAAATCAAATCAAAACAAAACAAACCACCACCACCAACAAAACGAACCAACCAAACAAAAAACATATTGTTTAGGGAAGAGTAGTTCCGTGTACAATCTATGTGTTTGGGATTCAAAGAACTCCCTAAACCAATTATTGGGGATCAGGGTAGGGGAGAAAATCAGGTTATTACAAGTGTTGAAGAGGGGCAGAAAACAACTTTCTTCTCAGACATTAAGGTATTTATTTCACACATTCTGTTTAACATACTTTAAGAATTGATGATTGCTCACCTAGAATTAGAAATCTTAGTATTGATGTGACTGGTCAAACTATTACCAAATAAGTGCAGCCTCTACTATAATTGTTTATGTTACTTCTCAAAACATTTGCTATTAGAAAAACCTCAAGATGTTTGGAAGCCACATTTCTTTTCTACTGGTGATGAACTCTTTGAAGGCTCCCCAGTTAGTTCCTAGAATAATTAACACCGAAAAATGACTGAAAAAGACTTAGTGTCATATAACTTTGTTTGAAATTTGCTCTATTTTTAAGTCCTTTGGAATGTTAAGGGACACAAAAACTAATTCATCATTCATGAGACAAATACTAGGCTAACTATATGCTCATTCAAAATTCCTAATAAAGAGCTATAAGGAGATATTGATCATCAGCTGGCAATTGTATTTACCCAATTAAGTAGGACAGAATTGATAGGAAAATAAAAAGCCCAATAATAATAATAATAGGTAATATTTATTGAGCACATGCAATAAACCAGGCTAAATGCTTTACACATTCTTTCAATTTCATCTTTATTTTGTTATTACATAATATTAATATACCTTTACTAACCAGGGGCCTACTAGGAAACTGATGACACATTCTTTTTTGTGGATGGAGCACTGGCCTATAAAACCAAAGGGTCACGGGTTTGAAATCCAGTCAGGACAAATGCCTGGGTTGCAAACCAGGTCTCTAGCCAGGTCCCCAGCTGGATGTCCACAAAAAACAACCATACACTGATGCTTCTCCACCTTTCTGCCTCCCTCCCTTCCCCTCTCTCTAAAATTATAAATAAAATCTTAAAAAATGAAAAATATGGATGGGCTGCTTCAAACTTTAAAAATATTATTATTATTTTTTACCAGTTATGCTATTATAGTTGTTCCAATTACCCCCCCTTTGCTCCCTTCCACCTAGCACCTTCCACTGCCTCAGGCAATCCCTACACCATTGTTCATGTCCATGGGTCATGCTTAGGTTATTTGACTACTCCATTTCCTATACTGTACTCTATATCCCCATAGCTATTTATTAACTACCTATTAGTACTTCTTAATTCCCTCACCTCCTCACCCATTTCCCCATTCCCCCCTCTCATCTGGCAACCATCAAAATGCTCTCTGTATCCATGATTCTGCTTCTGTTCTTCTTGTTTGCTTAGTATTATTTTTATTTATTTTTAAAGATTTTATTTATTGTTTCCAGAGAGGGAGGAAGGGAGAGAGGCAGAGAGGGAGAGAAACATCAATGTATGGTTGCCTTTCACCTGCCTCCAGCTACAGACCTGGCTGGAGACTTGGTTTGCAACTGGTTATGTGCCCTGGCTGGGGAATTGAACCAGCGACCCTTGGGTTTACAGGCCAGTGCCTTATCCACTGTGCCACCAGCCAGGGCTAGTTTGCTTTTTAGATTCAATTGTTGATAGATATGTATTTATTGCCATTTTATTGTTCATAGTTTTGATATTCTTTTCCTTAAGTAAGTCTCTTTAATATTTCATATAATAATGTTTTAGTGATGATGAGCTCTTTTAATTTTTTTTCTGTCTTGGGAAGCTCTTTGTCTGCCCTTTGATTCTAAGTGATATCTTTGCTGTGTAGAGTAATCTTGGTTGCAGGTCTTTGCTTTACATAACTTTGTATATTTCTTGCTAGTCCCTTTAAGCCTGCAAAGTTTCTTTAGAGAAATCACCTGACAGTCTTATGGGAACTCCCCTTTAGGTAACTAAGTCTTTTTCTTTTGTTGCTTTTGAGATTCTTTATCTTTAACCTTTGGCATTTTAATTATGATGTGTCTTGATATGGGCCTCTTTGCATCCATCCATCTTATGTGGGACTCCGTGCTTCCTGGTCTTGCATGTCTTTTTTATTCACCAGATTAGTAAAGTTTTCTTTCATTATTTTTTGAAATAGATTTCCAGTTTCTTCCTTTTTCTCTTCTTCTATGGCACCTCTATGATGCCATGTTGGACTGCATGAAGCTGTCCCAGAGGCTGCTTACACTATTCTTGTTTTTGTGGATTTTTTTTTCCTTCTTGTTGTTTTGATTGTTTTTTTTCTTCCTTATGTTCCAAATCATTGGTTTGATTTTTGGCTTTATCCACTCTACTACTGTTTCTGTGTACATTGTTCTTTATTTCCATTAGTGTATTCTTTGTTTCTGACTGGATCTTTTTTATGCTTTTAAGCATCCTTATAACCAATATTTTGTACTCTGCATGTAATAGATTGCTTATCTCCATTTTGTTTAGTTCTTTTTATGGAGTTTTCATCGTGTTTCTTTGCTCATTTTGGCAGCCTCCCTGTGTTTATTTCTATGTATTAGGTAAAGCTGCTTTGACTCCCTATCTTGCTATCCTGGCCTAATGTAGTAGGTGTCCCCTATTGCTCATGCTGGATATTCCAGGTGCACCCTTTGTGTGGGCTGAGTGCACCCTCCTCTTTTTGTTGAGCTTTGCTTGCTGTTGACAAGTCAATAGGAGGGATTTACCTAGGCCAGTCAGCTGCAAGTAATGGCTGTGACCACTGACCACCAACCTGTGCCCTCTGTGGAGGATCAGCTGTGCAGGGGTATGATGATGGTGCTTTGACATAGTCTGTAGCTGTCCACTGGGTGCACTAACCCTGGGGTTTCCCAGGTGGTGCAGGCCAAGGTCAGACCCCACCTTTGTTTTGCCCAGGGCCACCCTGCCTGAGCTATAAAGCAGTCTGAGATGTCTTCTAGTTGTGCTGGACTTGGAGATTCCCAGGTGAAGCTGATGGGGGAACCAAATATTGGAAAATTTTGGTTTCAAGTAATAGCTAATAAGCTTAGTAATTAATGTATATAAAAAGCTATTGTTTCAGAAACTGGAGGAATGACCCACCTTGGCTACAGGTAGCCATAGGCAGTTCCACCTTTGTGCCTCAGGACTGTAAGTAATCAAGATGGTTTCTGAGCCTTTATACTCCAGGATGAGATGACCACCACCCATTACACAAGGACCTCTGCCCAGGACAGAAGACCTCCACCCAGGACACAAAGAAAGGCTCCTTTAGCTTTTATCTCATTATCTTTTTCCCTAAATTCCAAACCTATTATTTATACCTTTCTTTTCCTTATAAAAGGGCCCATTTATAATGGGAGGGAAGAAGGTCTGTTAGGGTGCAAACCCCTTGTCTTCTCAGGTCCCCTACCATCTGAATAAAGTGCCCATAAAGATTCAGTCCCTGTCTCTGCTCATTGGGTCTGGCAGATGACAGGCAGCATGAACACCAAGCACCGGCTTTTCTGCTTTCAAAGACAAGCTATGAATCTCAGGGGGTTGCTGCTAGTGCTGGGCCTGAGGCCACTTAGCAAGAGGTATTTGGACTGGGGTGGGGGTGGCGGAGGCTGGCTCTTGCTTATTTGAGAGGATTTAGGAAGTTGTAAACCTGAAGCCAACAGCAGCCATTCATATGGAAAAGCAGCTTGGATGGGACAAAGCCTCAGGGAATCTACAGGGTGGGCAAACAGTGTTGGCCAGGTTGATGGAGTCTCAGATATGGCACCGGCCTGTTGGCCCCCCCTGTGGCTTTGTGAAGGGGAGGGTTCAGAAAAGGGTCAGTGGCTTCTGCCAACCTTTCTGTCCCTCAGCTCTTGTCTTGATGCCAGGCACTTCAGTTCCTCCCTGTTTGCCACTGTTGCCATTTAGGCTGCTACCCTGGTTCTGAAGCTTAAAGGGAGTGAGTCTGAGGGAATCTTTGTATGGGTTTCTTTAAGAGGAACTGCTTGGGACTCCAGCTGTTTCTTCCACTAACTCAACTCACACTAGTTTTTGCACCCAAAAGTTAAGGGGACTAATGTTTCTGATACTGAAACCCTGGGCTGGGGAGCCTGGTGTGGGGAAGCTTGCTCCTTCCAGGATTGTTATCCACACACGTGGATAAAAATCCACATCTCTACCCCTCCTACCGGTCCGGATGGACGTGGTTTCTTTAACTCTGTAGCTGTCAGACTATAGCAGAGAGTTTAACAAAGGAACTATCTAGAGTTTATTTAGTGTTCAAGGAAGCAGTGATAATGCAGTCCTCAGGGATCCTGGGCATAAATGGGCAGTGAGCATAGCTGATGAAGTAGGCTGCTGTTGAAGAGCTGTGTTTCTTACTGTTGTTGTTTTAGAGCTTGTTTGCTTTCATATCACAAGTGAGTTTTGTTCGCCTGGAGGCTGTCAGACCTTTTAATTCTATTTATCATTCATTCTCATAAATTAGATTTTTGGCTTCATGGATTTGACCAAACAGCTTTCTTTGGGTGCCTATGATACCTGAGATACTCAGTGCGTAGTAGATACTTCTAAAGCTACATACTTAATAAAAAGTTTAACTTTGTGCAAACATAGTTGTTGACTTATATTTGGTATTTTTACATTCTTGTATTTTTGTAAAACATTTTGCCATAATTTTCTTTTTTAAAAAAGATTTTATTTATTATTTTCAGTGAGAGGGGAAGGGAGAAAAGCAGAGAAGGAGAGAGACATCAGTGTATGATTGCCTTTCATCTGCCTCCAGCTACAGACCTGGCTGGAGACCTAGCTTGCAACCTTGTTATGTGCCCTGGCTGGGAATCAAACCAGCGACCTTTGGGTTCGCAGGCTGGTGTCTTATCCACTGTACCACCAGCCAGGGCTCATAATTTTTGTTAATCATCCTCATAATCAGTCTTTAGATCCATGGACTATTTGAGCTGCAAAGTCCCTTAAAAGTCATTTAATGGAGCCCCTCTTGAAGCATCGGGTGTAGGATTTTATTCCTCTGATTCCTTGGCCTTGGAGGTTAGATTGTATCCACAAAAAAATTGATTCTCCACATGGCATCCTGGCCTGATACCACTCCCTCCAAATCCTGGTTTCAAGGAAGGGGATTAGATAAAGAGAAAATAAGTTTTAAAAATTTAGTTTTATCTTGCTTTTGGTTAGTGTTCACAAGATAGATACATGTTTTTCTTGTTGAGGCTTTGAATTTTTAAATTCACCATATAAACATTTCTTGAAAGTGATAATCTTCATGTATTTGGAATACTTGAAATAGCCATATGTTCTCAATGTGTTGCCATTTCTATGTATGGTCATAAACGCTGAGGGAGTCTGCATGAAGATTACCTGATGCCCATCCACATAGGTATATATATATATGTTTTCTAAAGCATATATTAAATGCAAAAAATAGTCTTAATAATTGCAACCTTAAAAAAATAATTGCAAACTTAAAATTTTATATTAATACAGGATGGGGAAGGCAAATATGAATTTTAACTCATTCATATTGTAAAGCTAAAGAACTTGGAAAAACACTGAATACTTGGAAAATCACTGGAACAAATAATAAAAAAAAATCAATTTGCAGACACCTAGAGGACCGCAGGGCACTGGGTAATCATCTCACATAGCTTTGTGAAAAACAAAGCTTATCAGATGAATCTAATTTCCTTCTGTCATAGAGTGACAGTCATGGTGGATGGGACAACCTATTCTGATTTAAGAAAGGTTGGGGTTTTCTACTTTGTTGTGAACTCATGAAGAAAACATAGGTAAGGCTATTGCCTTCTGGTAGCATCACATTTAAATCAAAGTTCAGGGTTCAGCTCCACCCAGATAGGCAACTTCCACTCAGTTATGTAAAATTGACTTCATCCTCCTTCCCAACTCTCTTTTGCCTGGATTTCTTATTTTTTAAAAATTAGCAGGATTTTTTTTTGCACAAATTCATCTCTCTGGTCTCAGTTTCCTATTAGATGAAGATAATAATAGGGTGTATCTTATAGTGTGGTGCAGATGAAATAATGCCTATAAAATGTTTGGCCCAGTTTGGGGCCAATGAACATTGGTTGCCATCATCACCACCATCAGCATCATTATCATGTCTAGTTCCTTTTTTTCCTCTACTTTTTATCACAACATTAAATCTAATCATTTCTACCTCTTTCTGTTACCTTCATAGCTTCTTATCTATTTCCCCTGCTACAGTGCTGGGTCAAATTGTTTTGTTCCTTAGACTATTGCAACAGGCACCAAACTAGTTACTCTGTCCCGATCTCACCCATCTTTTCCATGTCACATTCTGCTGCTTTTCACAATTTGGAGCAGAGTATGCTGCTCCCCTGAACCTAAACATTCAGGACTTTGGCCTGACATGAACTTCAAACCTACCTTTGCAACCACATTTCTCTCTCTTTCCTCCGTGAACTTCCAAGTCCAGCGAATTTCTCATTGTGTCCTATATCTGGCCTTTTCTCAGTTTTTTTCTCCACTGCAATGCTCTTTTTTTTATGCCCTTTCTCTAACTATCTGCATCTTAGCTTTATACTTTAAAACTTAATTCAGTTGGTTAGAGCATCATTCAGATATACCAGGATTTCGGTTTGATCCTCAGTCAGGGCACTTAGAGGAAAACAATGAGTGAATACATAAATAAGTGTAATAGCAAAGTGATGTTTCTCTCTCAAATCAATTGATAATAAAAATTAAAGCTTAATTCAAATGTCATATCTTTCATGTAGCATATAGGAAAGAATTCCCCTGCCAATGGGAAATTCTTCTGATTCTCCTTAGCATTCCGTGAACTTTTCTGATACAAACACCTCTCTAACTTCAGGTCTGAGCTTAGATGTTATTTCCTCAGATAGTCTCTCCTGCCCCACTAAATGTGTGTGAGATGCTTTGCTCTGACATTTCCCTCTCATTGACTTTATCACACTGCCATGACCCCACTAGATTGTACACTCCAGGGCCAGTGCCTTGCACACAATAAATGCTTAAAAACAAAACAAAACAGCCCTGGCTGGCGGCACAGTGGATAAGGTGCCAGCCTGCGAACCCCAAGGTCGCTGGTTCAATTGCCCAGTCAGGGCACATAACCAGGTTGCAAGCCAGGTCTCCGGCCTGGTCCGTAGCTGGAGGCAGGTGAAAGGCAACCATACATTGATGTTTATCTCCCTCTCTGCCTCTCTCCTTTCCCCACTATCTGAAAAATAATAAATAAAATCTTAAAACAAACAAACAAACAAAAAAACAACAAAAAACCAAAACAAAAGGTGTGTTGAGAAAATGTATGAGCCAGCAAGGACTGTACTGTCCCAAGGGACACCTTATTTCCAAGTTATAGAAAACTAGTTCAGGCCCAAAAGAGAATCATTGGCTTATGTAACCAAGCTGTGGGAAGTGGAGACGTGTGGCTGGTGTCAGGGACAACCAGAACCAGTGTTCCCTCTCTCTGTGTATCAGATTTATTCTCACTTATTATGGACCAGCTGCTTCCAAACTGCAGGGAATCTCCAGCTTTAGGCTCATTCCTCACAGCTTCCCCAACTGAAAGGGAAGGCCATTCTTTTCTTAGTTTCTGTTGGAGAGTGCTGGGGAGGAATGTGGCCTCACCTGGGTCCTGTGCTCTCTTATAGTTGAAGCATGTAGTGTGTTATGATTGGCAGTCCTGGTTAGAGCCACATGGTGGAGAGGAAGGAGGAATGGGGGGTAAAACTGAGCCAGAGAAATTAATTAGCAGCAATGTTTGCACAACTTTGTGAATATACTAAAACCCCTGGAATTGTATGAGGTTAAATTTTATGGTATGTGAATTATATCTCAATAAAGAAATGATGGAAAAATTAAGCCAGAGATAAAGTCTTAGTGGCAAAAGAAGCATTTTTATATTCCTTTTATTTGAGCTATTCGTTTATTCAGCAAACGTTTAGAGTGTGCCTACTGTGTGCTACTAATCTCGATTTACATTCTAGTTGGGGATTCGCACACACAAACATGCAAACACATACATAAGGTAAGAAGTTTGAATTTCATTCTAAATGTGATGAAAAAGCTCTGAAGCTTTAAGCACAGAGAGAATTCCACCCCCAGGAGGAATTGGAAGGCTCTAAGATTCTGGTTTGTGGTCAACACCAACCACATGTTTGTAGGAAGATAAGAATGTTTTAACAGATTTCTTGAGATGGCTTCCATAATTGCATTTTCAGAATTTCTCAACCTAGGTTAGTTCACATTATATTTTACTTTCAACCCATTTGCCCAGAGTTAGCCAAATTGCAAAGTTTGACAGCACAGTCCCAAAGAACTGCTCTCTCTTTTGATAACAAACTGAAAATTTGGAGCAGGGTGTGTGTTCCCCAAACCACCCCCAGGTTGGATGATGTGTTAGGAGAACCCACAGAACTCACTGAGAGAAAGCAAATTAAAATCAGAGAGATACAGGAGGCAGATAATCCCAAATTCTATTGTCCTTTCTCCTTGTAGAGTCAGATTAAGTTACCCTCCCAGTAGTGATGTGTGAGGATATGAATGGAACATTGCCACCAGAGAAGCTCATTTAAATTTTTATTGGGACTTCATTATATAGGCATGATTCAATGATTGATTGATTGCCCATATGGGTGAACTCAGTTTCTAGGTTGACTGGTAACAAGTGATACCGAGACCCCATCCTAAGTCACATGGGTGATCGTTCTGGCTGGGCCAGCTATCACTCCAAAACTATCAGGTGTAGCCAGACCCTGCCTTAAACAAAGAATACTCCTTTCAGGTAGGACATAGATTACTTGCCAGAAGCCAAGGGCAAAACCAGATCTCTCTTCGGGAAAGGTCATATTCTTGACTATAGGCTATTTTCTCCTAGTTTTCTTCTCAAAAGAGGTGGAGGAGACAAGATTGGTTATTGACAAAAGCTGTTTGCCAAAATATAGGGAAGTGCTCAGGGCACTGTCTCTTGCTGGCTCTGGCCTCTGCCATTTTCTTCTCCAGATTTTCTAAGAGGAATTCCAAAAAGAGGGGTGAGGAGGTGCTGTGGGGAACAGCATGTTCCCTCTGAGGCCCACACTCTTTGGCTGGCTGCCTCGCATCACCACCCTCTGACCTTAAAACAGTAACAGTGCATCCTTGGGGGTATGTCTGATGCTGGGATCTCCACCTTGTCAGAACTGCACCCAGTGGGTTTTTAGTTCCATTGGCCCAACACCTGCAGCAAAATGGTTGAGTCACCTTTGACCCTGACTCTCATTGTGTATAAACTTAGTCCATTTGCTAAAGGCAACGACCCCCAACATTTATTGCTTGCTCCTGAGCTCCTCTCTAACCCAGTGCTGTTTTCTATTTTAAGCTCTAATACAGGAAGTGTGGTGGTGGGGGTCATGTAGAGGAAGGCAGGAGATTTTATAAGCATCAGATGTGTTCACTGAGTCAAGGTGGGAACAGTGAAGCTGATGGTTATCAGAAGCTGTAGTAATTTTCCATAACCTGTGCTCATTAAAGTCCTGATTCAAAAGAGGCAGAGAGAGAGATGCATTAAGGGAAGTGAAGGAGGAATAATCAGAATTTGTTAATAGCTTAGTGGTGGGGTGTTAAGGGGAGGGATGACTTGTTGACAACCCCAAGATGATAAACATCCCCAGAGAGACAGAGAAGTAGGTCAGAGAGAATGAGATTAGTCTCTACTGACAAATTTGAGGCACTGCTGGGACATCTAAATGGAGCAACCTAAGAGCACAGGAAATCCAGGCTAGAATACCTGTGAAAGTAGACACCTATGAGGGCAACTGTTCTTTTCAAACAGGCTTAGGGGTTTTCTACTGAACAGTGCGTGGCTGTTTCATGCAGTGAGTGTGGAGTGGTAAGTTTGTGATTGCAAGGTGAGAGAGGTTCTGTTCTGTATGTGGTTCTCGGTGACAGAAGCAAACTTTATGTAAACTCTAGACCTGCAGTGACAGACACCTTGAGAACACCAACATCCACTGACAGCTCCAAGGGCTGTAGTCTCATCGCAGTTATCATAGATTTGATATTTAGTGTAATTCTCTGAAAGATGGCAGCAAAGTGTCTTGAGGAAGGTATGACTTTTTAAAATTTGTGCAAAGGTACTTCATAAAGGTATATAAGTTAGCAGAGGCTCTGGGGTGCTTGCTAGGCTATTTTTAAATAGGTCTTGGTTAACAAAGCCTGCAAAATTTCCAGTCCCTTCTGAACCTGCTACGTTATGTGAAGAACCATCAAAGACCCTGCACTACTAATTCTTTTGTAAATCGGGCATTTTAAATGTTAGAACTTAGTTTTTTGCATATGCTTAATATGTGACTGTGAGACACACTGGAAAGGTGAGTTGGTACAATTCAGGGAAAACCATTTAATATACATTATATATGAAAGCTATACCTGTGTTTCTTCCTTTTATCTGGTAATTTTACTTTTAGAAATCTATATCAAGGAAAGAGTCAGAGAACGGCCAGAATACAGATTTATGGACAAGGGTGTTTTTCCTTACAGCATCATCTGTCACAAAAAAATATTTGAAATTGAAAAAAGATTCTGCAATAGGATAATGAATGAACAAATGGTATATCCATATGATAGGATACTGTACAGCAGTGTTATATACAGCCAAGGTTATTTAATAACACAGAAAAAAGCAGCATTCCAAACTCTATGTATAGTTTGAGTCCAACTGTTTATTATACATTAATTTATTTATAAAAGGAAAAACACACATACATAAGGACAAGAAGGAAATGCACCAATGTTAACAATGGCTCTATCTGGATGGTAGGATTACAAGTGATTTTTTAAATACTTCTTTCAATTTTCTTTCTTTTTTTTAATGAGTATATAATTGTTTTCATAATTAGCAACTTATTTCCCTGAAATAAATTCATATAACTTGGTAGCTTGTGTTGAGTACATTAAAGGTGTGCTCTCAGCTACCCCACCCTCCCCTCCCTGACCCCAGAGCAAGGATATTTCAGAGCTGGCCAGCCTTCTGTGAGCCCATATTTGCTGCTGTCACCTTTTGGGTTTCTGGGCTTAGTCCTGAGTGGACAGGAGGGAGTGATGAAGAGACAAGGCTTCTAGCCCCCTGTATCTTCGTACTCTCACCCAGGGTGAGGTGGTTAGTCTGTCTTCTCAGAAAACAAAACCTAAATGCCTTGGGCCTGGTACAGTGGTAGCCATTGTAGCTATATATGGGAAACAAAGCAAAAATCAAAGTGTTTTTTCTAGTGTTTAAAGACTTTTTAAGTGCACAGCCTAGATCCTATTAAGTCCTACTCATTTGGTTACTTTCTCTTCTCAGAGTGCTGCCTTGCTTATTGCTCTTTTTCAGGTGGAGTGTTTTGGTTTTTTTTAAAATATTTTATTTATTTATTTTTAGAGAAAGTGGGAGGGAGAAAGAAAGGGAAAGAAACATCCATGTGTAAGAGGTACACACCACCAACTGTGGACCTGGCCTGCAACCCAGGCATGTGCCCTGACTGGGAATCGAACCAGTGAACTTTTGATTTGCAGGCTGGCACTCAATCCACTGAACTACACTAGCCAGGGCTTGGGTGGAGTTTTGATCCACCATTCTTTCTCTGAATGTAAAAGGACCTAGAAAGATTTGTTAAAATAAATTTCTATATCGAGAATCACAATTATTTGAGTTTTATTTGAGGGCTAGCGGAAACAACTAGTATTTTCACAAGCTGGAAAGAGGCCAATGTCAGATATGACAAATAAAATAATAAAGAGGAAAAATAAAATTTATTTCATGTTAGGCTCAGTAATATTAAAAACAAAATGAAAACCTTTGATATTTAGAGAGAGTGCATTTAAACATGATCTTCTAGGGACATGATATAAATGTATCTATATACATACACATATGTCATAGAAAGTAATTCCACTTCAAAGAAAGTTAGACCCTCCCAAGAGTTCATAAATTTCTAGTTTACTACTCAATTACTTTTCTCCTCAGATTGTGTCCCCCAAAACATCTACAGGGAAGGAGAGGACACAGCAATAAGACTATATTTCTTCCCTCAGTAAATGAAAAAAATTAAGTGTTTTGCAACATCTAGTGAACTCATGATTGTTTCAAAATACAAAAGTTAAAAGAAGTGAGAATGGTGCTTGCTTTGGCAGCACATATACTAAAATTGGAATGATATGGAGAAGATTAGCATGATCCCTGAGCAAGGGTGACATGCAAATTCGTGAACTGTTTCATATTTTTAAAAATGTAAAAATAAAAAAATATATAAAAGAAGTGAGAATGAAAAACATATGGAACCTAAGGACTATGTAGATTGAATGTCCTGACTACAATGGTTTGCCACGGTAGTGGCATGAAGGTAAAGTTGGATGCTGACCAATGAGGGCAATTGGCTTGAGGGTGAGAATAGAGAGGATGCAAAAAGACGGGAAGAGGAAACCTTTGGGTTCTACTGTTCTACCTACAGACATAAGCAACAGTTGTATTTCCTTGAATATGCTTTAGGAGGTGGAGCTGGGGAAAGAAGGCAGTGCTAGTTTGTTGTGTGGCATTTTTAGTAGTTGTTTAGTTTTAAATGACTAGGTGTAAATACCTGCTCCTGGCATTGCAGTTGGATTCCACTGCAGACATCCAAAAGGTCCTCTGTTCCTTTCCATACCACTGACTTCTTGCTTGGTCCACCATCCATTGCTGAATTGGGTCAAACAAGTCCAACAATTCTTAGAAATATTCTTTTTCTTTTATTTTTTTATTGAATTTATTAGCGTTACATTGGTTAATAAAATGCTCTAGGTTTAAGGTGTACAATTCTATAATATACCATCTGTACATTGTATTGTGTGTTCACCACCCCAAGTCATGTCTCTTTCCATCACCCCTTCTCCCCCTTGCCCTCTTTGACCTCCCCCAGCCCCTTTCCAAGTAGTGATGACCATACTGTTGTCTATGGGTTTTTAAAAAAAATTTAATTAATCCCTTCCCTTTTCATCCAGTTCCTTGATGCTTCCTCTCGGGTTGCTATGAGACTGTTTCTATTTTGTTTATTAGTTTATTTTGTTCATTAGATTCTACATATAAGTGAAATTATGTGGTATTTGTCCTTCTCTGTCTGTCTTATTTCGCTTAGCACAATACTCTCCAAGTCCATCCATGCTGCCACAAAGGTAAGGTTTTCTTCTTTCCTGTGGCTGAGTAGTATTCCATTATGAAAATGTATGACAGCTTTTTAATCCATTCCTGGGCACTTGGAATGCTTTCTAATCATGGCTATTGTAAATAACACTGTAATAAACATAGGGATGGATATACAAGGGGTGACCTCAAAATAGCAATTTATTTATAAAACATTGTACCTTTATTTTTACATGATTAAACTTTAGTCACCTTCAAAATTTTCTCTATTTGGCCCTGGCTCAGTGGATATAGCACTGGCTAGCAAACTGAAGGTTGCAGGTTTGATTCCCAGTCAGGGCACATACCTGGGTTGCAGGCCAGATCCCCAGTTGGGAGCAAGTGAGAGGCAACCATACATGCACGTTTCCCTCCCTCTCTCTAAAAAATAAATAAAATATTTAAAAAAACCCATGTTTGATACACTACACCTATCAAGACATTTTCCATTGCTCAAAATAGTTTTTTAACTTGTCAACTTTGATGCTTTTTTTGTTTCATCTTTTCCACATTGGCAAAATGTTTCCCTTTGAAGACTTTTTTAATCCAATTTTTCCCAACACCATCTATTGAATAGACTGTCTTTACCCAATTGCATATTCTTGTCTGCTTTGTCAACTATTACTTGACCATAAAGGTATGGGTCTGTTTATGGTTTTCTACTCTGTTCCATTGATCTATGTGTCTGTTTTTATTCCAGTACCATGCTGTTTTGATTATTATGAATTTGTAATGTAGTTTGATATCAGGTAGTATGATTTCTCTATTTTTGTTCTTTCTCAAAATTGCTTTGGTTACATATAAATTTTTGGAATATTTGTTCTAGTTCTGTGAAAAAAAATGCTATTGGTATCTTGACAAAAATTTCATTGAATCTGTAGATTGCTTTGGCTTCTATGGACATTTTAATGATGTTAATTCTTCCTACCCATGAATAGGGTATATACTTCCAATTATTTGTATCTTCTTCAGTTTCTTTTTTCAGGGTCTTATAATTTTATGAGTACAGATCTTTTACATCTTTGGTTAAGTTTATTCCAAAGTATTTTATTTTATTTTTTGAAACAAATTGTAAGTGGTATTTTTTTCTTCATTAATAAATCAACAAACAACAAGTGATGGTGAGAATGTGGAGAAAGGGGAATGCTTTTATACTGTTGGTATTGTTGATGGGAATGCAGATTGGCGCAGCCCCTGTGAAAAGTAGTATGGAGTTACCTCAAAATTTTAAATTGGAACTGCCTTATGTCCTAGCAATTCCATTTCTGGGAATTTATCTGAAGAAACCTGAAGCACTAATGCAAAAGAATACTCATATATGCACCCCTATGTTCATTCCAGTGTTATTTAGAATAGCCAAGATTTGAAAGCAGCCCAAATGTCCATCAATAGATGAATGGGTAAAACAACACAGCTATGGTACATTTATACAATGGAATACTACTTGGCTATAAAAAGAAGAAAATTTTACTCTTTTTTTTTTTGAAATGGGAGGAGCCAAAGCAATGGCTAGTCTTTATCAGAGGCAAGAAAATCGACAGCACATTTTAAGTGAGTTAGTGTAGGGGCTCAGTGGGCCACCTGGTGGGGCACCAGCTTATAATGGATTCCACAGCTAGGGCACCGCTGGGTTTCGCCTTTGTGCAGCCAGAACCAGATGACAGCACTGTTGTCCTCTTCTCAGATGCAGCCCACTATTCACTTGTTGGTGATGGAAGGGACTAAATTAGGGTCTTCCTTGGTGCCTGAAGCTGCCTTTGGGGCTAGCATATTGTATGGGTCCAGTCCCTTCTGCACAGCTATCATGACCTCCCACTTCAGCCCAGTTGCCTGCTCCTTATCTGTAGGAACACCACCTCCAGACGCCATGGAGCGGACTACAGCTACCCCATTGGGACCACGAGCCCTTAGGGCCTGTACGACCAGTGATCCAGTTCGGCGAAGTAACCTTGAAGCCATCACCAAATTTTACTCTTTATGGCAGCATAAATGGACCTAGTGAACATTATGCTAGGTGAAATAAGCCAATCAGAGAAAGACATATATCACAAGATTTCACTCATGTGGAATCTAATGAACAAATTGAACTAACAACCAAAATAGCGATGGGCTCATAGATAGAGAGTAGAATGTTAGCTAAAGGGAGGGAGGTAAGGAGGTGGGGAGATTGAATGAAAAGGAAAAAGGACTCATGGATATGGACAACATGTGGTGATTGTGGGGGTGAGGGTGGTATAGGGGAACTAAATGATAATTTAAAAAATACAATAAAAATATTAAAAATATAAATTAAAGACAAACAAATGGAACACATCCCATGCCATGGGTTGGAATACTAAATATTAAGTTGCTGATATTACCCAAAGTGACCTACAATGTCTCAATGCAATCCCTATCAAAATCCCGATGACAATTTTTGCAGAAATAGGAAAATCTATTCTAAAATTCATATGGCATCTCACGAGACCCTGAGTAGCCAAAACAATCTTGGAAAAGAAGCACCAAGCTATGATTTCAAATTTTACTATAAAATTACAGTAATTAAAACAGAGTGTTACTGGAATAAAGACAGATATATAAACCAATAGAATAGAATAGAGAGCTCAAAAAAAAGCCCTCACATATATCACGTATATGACTAAATTATTTTTGACAAGGATATTAAGACCATTCAATAAGGAAAGGACTGTGTTCAACAAATGTGCCAGGGGAAACTGGATATCCAGATGCAAAAAAAATGAAGTTGTACCCTTACCTACATCATACACAAAATTAAACTAAAAATGGATCAAACACCTAAATGTAAGAACTAAAATGATGAAACTCTTAGATGAAAACAGGGCAAAAGTTTTATAACATTGGCTTTGACAACGATTTCTTGGGTACGACACCAAAGGAATAGGCAACTAAAGTAAAAATAGACAAATTGGACTTTATGAAAATTTAAAAATTTGTGCATCAAAAGACTATCAATAGAGAAAAACGGCAACCCACAGAATGGGAGAAAAAATTTGAAAATCATGTATCTGATAAGGGATTAATATACAGAATATATAGAGAACTACTGAAACACAATAACAACATACAAAACAACCAGATTTAAAAATGGGTAAAAGGAAAAAAAAATAAAAATAAAAATGGGTAAAGGACATGGATAGACATTCTCAAAAAAGATATACAAAGGACCAATAAGTACATGAAAAGATGAACAGCATCATTGATCATTAGGGAAATCCAAAATAAAACGACAATGAGATACTACCTCATACCCATTAGTTTGGTTACCATAAAACAAACAAACAAACAAACAAAATGTGGCTAGCATGTAGAGAAATTACAACCTTTGTGCACTGTTGGTGAGATTGTAAAATGCTACAGTCATTGCAGAAAACAGTATGGCAGTTCCTGGGGGGAAAAAATAGAATGATCTTAAAAACAAGATGCAATTGTAAACAAGTTTTCTTAGCTTCCCTTTCTGATATCTCATTATTAGAGTATGAAAATGCAACTGATTTCTGGATATTTATTTTGTATTCTGCTACTTTACTGAATTCATTTATCAATTCTAGGACTTTTTTTAATGGAGTCTTTAGGGTTTTCTACCATGTCATGTGCAAATAATGACAGCTTTACTTCTTTCTTTCCAATTTGGATGCCTTTTATTTTTTCTTCTTATCTGATTCCTGTGATTAGCACTTGCAGTGCTATGTTGAATAAGAGTGGTGAAAGTTGACATCCTTGACTTATTTCCAATCTTAAGGGAAACACTTTTTTTTTGTCCTCATCTGAGGATATGTTTACTGATATGAGAGAGCGAGGAGAGAGAGGAGAGAGAGGGAGAGGGAGACATCGATGTGAGAAACATTGATAGGTTGCCTCCCCTACATACCTCTCTCTCCTAACCTAGTTATGTGCCTTGACCTGGGGTAGAACCTGCAACTTTTTGGTGTACCATACGATGCTCCAAGCCCACCCAGCCAGGGCTTGAGGGAAATACTTTTTATTTTTGTCCATTGAGTATGATGTTGGCTGTAGGTTGTCATATATACCCTTTATTATGTTGAGGTATGTTCCCTCCACTCCCACTTTGCTTACAGTTTTTATCATAAATGGGTGCTGGATTTTATCAAGTGCTTTTCCTATGTCTATTGGTACAATAATATGAGTTTATCCTTAAACTTTTGTGATATTTCACGTTTATTGATTTGTACACAATTTACCAACCTTGCATCTGCACAATAAATCCCACTTGATCTTTTTAAATGTACTGTTGGATCTGGTTTGCTAATATTTTGTTGAGGACTTTAGCATCCATGTTCATCAGGGATATTCTTGTGAATGTTCTGAGGTATCAAGTGTGTAGTTGATGTAAGATTTATTTTTTTTTTAACTTTGTGTCACAGGTTCATTTTCCAACTTCTGTTTGGGCCACAAGCCACTGGCAAGTAAAATGATCTCAATGATCAGATACTGAGCTGAGGGCATTGCATGTGGGGCACTGTTACTTTAACTGGTTATTTTCCTAGATGCTGAAGCTTGATGCAATCCTCTCTGGTGAGATTTCCAAGCAGCAAAATTTTTAAACAACCAGCAGGCCTGGTCAAAGAACCTTGGCTACTTTGACGAGTCTTGTTTGAGCACAAAGCTGGTTCCAAGCAGTAAGTGGTTGCCCAGCACACAGCTCTGAATGGAGTCCTTTGCAAATTCTTTCACTTTGCCTCATAAGCTGAGCTCATTCTCCTTTTCTGGCAAGGACACTGTGGAAAATTCCCTGCACATAGAGAGCTGGCTCCATTTCCTAGCAATTCTACGAAGTTCTCTTTCTGTCACAGTAAAATTGGAGCAGCCTAAACATCTTCAAGCACTGGCATCTAAAACAAAGAGCACTCTGGGCCCTGCTGACAAGAAACAGTCCTACTTTTCAGCATGGAGCTTTTAATATTTAGAATCAATGTGATAGGAAAGGTTTGGTTACAGTGACTGCTTCAACTTAGGGCCCACTGGGACATTCATGAGTCCTGGAATATTTCTAATTTCTTGGCAGAGCTATTCCAGATTGCGTGACTTTTGTTTATTTTGCCAGTTGTAATCATATGTAAGCATCTATTGGTTTTATAGAAAAATAAAAGTGAGGGAGAATCAAGTAGCCCTGGGGTGTGGCTTCAACTTTGACACATGACTCAAGATTGATTCTGCTAACATATGGTCTTGGGGGAAATTCTGTATTTTCTCCAAATCCCAGTTCTTCATCTAAAAAACAATAGAAAATGCAATGCCTATGTGTTAAGGTCAATGTGAGCATGACTGAATGAACTAACATGCAAGGTGCCCAATAAGCACTCCAAGATTCTTACTTTTCCCTTCTCCTCCTCCTTCTGCTCTCCATCCTCTTCTCCTGTCTCTAGAGCTATAATTTTCAAACTAGTTTAACTGCCGAAATGTTAAAAAGTTCAAATAAATGTGTATGTAGAAGCCACACATAGAAAACAGATTAAAGACCCCAAGTTGCTAGAAAGGAAGTGCCTGATTTGTTTCCTTTCCTGCTCTTTGGTAGATGGCAACTTCCTGCAACTTAAGGGTATTGGATGACCTTGCTTATTTGCTGGGAGACCCTGGGGACTACAGCACACCAACACATTGACACATCGATGTGTTGCCCCCTGCACTGCTCCCCACCTTCCACTGCTTCCCGTCCTCTCCCAGATCCAGGCAATGGAAATCTTCCCATGGAGGGCTCTGGTGGGCTTAGGGTTTAAATGGAAGCACTTTGGGCCAGACCTCTTTCCATTCTGGTGTTTCCTCTGATGAACTCATTTTATGGAGGGCTGGTAGGAAGAGCCAGCTGCCTGAGAGCTCTTGATTATTCTCGTTTAGCAGTTTGATGAGAACTTGTGAGTTCTTGTTTTGTGCCCCTGTTTCAGAAAGTGGGGCGGAGCTTGGTGTGCACAAAATTTTATTCAGGTTTTTGTACTTACCAATTAAAATAAAATGATTTTATTTACTTATTTTTAGAGAGAGGAGGAGGGAGAAAGAGAGGGAGAAAAACATCAATTTGTTGCCTCTCATATGTCCCCAACTGGGGGCCTGCCCCAACCCAGGCATGTACCTTGACTGGGATTTGAACCTGCGACCTTTTGGTTCACAGGTCAACACTCAATCCACTGTGCCACACCAGCCAGGGTGTTCACCAGATTTTCACTGACATATGGGAAAGTGATGGAATGAGGCATCCTGGTGTAAACGGGGGCCAAGGGTAGATCACAAAACTCTGGCCATGCCCTGGGCTCTGCTAGGGCCTTCTCTTTCTATGTGTGCCCATCCTGGAGGGGGCCTCAGCCTGAGGCTTTCCTGCCAGGTTGCCCCAGATGGTACACAACTAGACAGGGAAACTCCCAATGGCCATAGGGTCTTCAGCAGGTTACCCCACCCCACATGACTTGCCCGATCCCTCTATTTGGGGACTGCCCCAAGGTGCTTTTATTTAAAGTGCACCAGACCCCTATCCTTGCATCCTTCTCATGCTTTCCCACAATTTCCTTTCCTGAAGGATGTTTCAAAGCCTTGGAGGAAGTGGTATATCCCCCCAGCCCCAGGAGGAGAAATACCCAAAGTCTGGGAAGAGGGCTTCTCTCCTTTTCTGTGATTACAGATAGCTGGGGCTGGAGGATGAAGACAGCCTGGATGCCTGCCCTGAGCAGGGAGCTAGCATGTACAGTAGTGCTTTAAAGATCTGAGTCATCAGTAAACAGAGCTATTATGCTCTATGTCTGATGTGTTCTCTCTTCTGCTGGGTGGCCTGTAGTTACCATGGGTATGGCTTTGTCTTTGGAGGCCTATAACCAAGAAAGTTTTAAGTAAATCCTCATGGTCAATATTTGAGAGAGAGAGAGAGAGAGAGAGAGAGAGAGAGAGAGAGAGAGAGAGAGAGAGTTGGAGAGAAAATTGTACACTTTTTAAAACAGCTTTACTCTAAGAAACCCTTAGACAGGTCTGAAATCATCACCAAAACAACAACAAAAACCTCAGGCCTTAGCTGCCAGAACCTAAAGGGCGCACATTTTTTAAAGTACTCAGAATTAGAAAAGATGAGGTCCATTAATGGCTCTGATTGCAGAGGGGGGAAAATTATGGTATTTTTCTAGTTGAGTGTTTGGACAATAAAATACAAAGTTATTTTATTCTTTGCCAGTCCTTATATTCAGAATGCTTCTTGATTTGTTATTTCTAAATGTGTCATATTCCAGCATATAAATGAACCTGTACTGCAAGCAAACAGTAGCTGTTTCTACCTGACACGGGGGATTTGGTGACATTCGGTAATGACTGTGGAAGATGGGGTAGATTGATTTAAGAAGGCCAAAAAAAGAAAGAAGAAAGGTTCATTCCTGTGTAGTAACCGCAGAGCTCTGGTGTCTTTGAAAATACATGAACACCGCCTGGGATTCCTCATAAGTTACTCAGGAGAAAAGAACTCTTGCCTGGTGCAGCGGAGGTCAGAGGCTAAGAGCGGGGATGCAGTCACAGCCCCTCCATGCTGTGCTTCTTTGCTCAAGGGCTTCATCCTTTTTAATGGGATACTTTCGTGTATGTTTCTTTGTGTGTTTCCAGGAATCGCACTGCTTCTGCCAGGGAAACAGGGTGAGGACACGGCTGAGATGCCTGCAGCATGGAAGGAGCTGCCTCCATAGCAGTGTGTGGGCGTCACCAGGCTGCCCCTGACTCTCATGGTGATAACCCATGAAAGGCAGGGTTTTGTCTTTCATCTCATTTGCTTCCCTGTTCCTTGTTATTGGCAGCAATGAAGAAATAGCGTCTGTGCTGCAATTACCCAGTGACCTCTTTACTGAAGTGGGAAAAAAGTGATGTAAATTTCCTTTCCGTGTGCTTGTTTTTACCTATTTGTCTCATGCTTCTTTCTCAGCCCTCCCCTGGCCCAGCCTCTGATGTCACCTGGCAACTGCAGGAACTTCTGACAGGAGGATTAGGACACTTGCAAAGCCCTCAGCAATTGTTAGGAACAGACAGGGCAATCACGCTGTGGGCCTGCTAGGATCAGGGGAGGCCTGCTTCGAGGAGGAAGAGAAGCTGGTGCTTCCTTTGCCACTGGAGGGCCCTGGGAGGAATGGCCTGCCTCCCAGCCCCTTTTTGAGTTGGTTTCCAGCTTGCTGCCATCCTCCCATGCCCTGCCTGGGAGGCTGAGGTGGTGTTCTGTGCAGTGGGCCAGCAAACAGACACCCAGCGTCTCGGTTTGGTAACAGGGGTGGGGAGAGCCTGGGAGGCCTTAGAAAGCTTTGGATGTGAGGAGGAGCCCCCGGATAAATAGCCGCTAGGTTTTCTGAGACACCATATCAGATCCTCAAGGGAATTTGGACCCCAATAGTTCCTGTATAGCTTCCTCCAGGGCCACTACCAAATGGGGTAGATTTTATGGAAAAGCTAAGGGCTATGCTAGCCCTTACTTGACATTAGGCTGAGAGACATAATTTGGATCTGGTTGAAAAACAGTTCTCTGATTTTCCAAGTTGGTAAATGGAATAGGTTTCCATCTGGGAGTTTGGATTTGAAGATGACTCCAAAAGGACCTTGGAAACTTACAAAGCTTTAAATGCATCCTATCTGTACCAAGTTGAAAAAGAGAGAGGGAAAGAGGCAGTTAAAGAAACTTACATGGTTCTGAGGGAAAGCCATTATAGCTCTGACTTTAAATGAACGCAAGCAAAAGATGGGAGGAAGGGCACTAAAGAAAAGAGCCTCTTCTTTAGAAACTTTAGTTAACTTCTATACTTAGAAACTAACTAAAGTATATAACCCCTATAACTAATCAGTGTACTCAGATTAGTTGAGTATCCACTTGTAACCTTAGTTCAAGTGTATAGAATAAATTAAGCCCTGGCTGGTGGCACAGTGGGTAAGGTGCTAGCCTGCAAACCCAAAGTTCACTGGTTCAATTCCCAGCCAGGGCACATAACCAGGTTGCAAGCCAGGTCTCCAGGCAGGTCCATAGCTGGAAGCAGGTGAAAGGCAACCATACATTGATGTCTCTCTCCCTTCCCCTCTCTCTAAAAAATAATAAAATCTTTAAAAAATTGTATTAACAAAATTACTAACAACTTCCTTTCCTTTATATGGAGGCACTCAGGCTACCCAGGTGCCTGTTTGCAGCTTCATGCTCCTATGTTTCATAAATAAACTTGTTATCTCACTTCCATTGTACATTTTGTCTCTGGATTGAATTTGTTTCTTGCAAGTGAGGCAAGAACTGTGGAACAAGCCTGCAGGGGGTGGTGCCTGACTTGCGTCTCCCCCAAAACAGTATAAAAATTTTTACTTTCTGTCTATGCTAGAAGGTACATATTTTAGAGAAGTTTGAAGAGTATACTTTTAATGCAAAAATTTAGCAATGCTGTTAATTGTCAATACTTATTATCATCATTTTCATAATTACCACACATGCAAGTGTAAACACTGGCGAGTGCTCTCTAAAGGACATTGAGAAGATGAGAGACTGGGACTGTTACCCCCATGACTGTGTTGGCGTCAGTCAACCATCAACTTGTTCAGAGAATCTCCTGGGACAGGCCTGCCTGACCCCTTCCCCGCTGTATTTTCTCCAAAGCATTTTCATCACAATAGGAAACTATTTTCTCATCTCCTTGTCCTTCTTCTCCTCTTTTTTTGCCTCCTTTTCTTTTTCCATGTCTATATCCCTAACTAAAATGGGAGCTCCATGAGAGGGAGACCTTATCTGTTTTTCTCACAGATGTATCCTCTATGCCTAGGATGTTGCGTGAGGTGTTCCACATACACCTGTTGCAAAAATCAATTGACTTGCCCCACTTTTCTTGGCTGCTTCTATTTAGAACATTTAGGGACACTATGCTCAACTACTTTCAACAAATGGTGAATGATGGAAGGTAAATGGAGATCATTTGAAAGCACTCTGATATTAGTCTAGAGTATTAATGTGTGAGGAGTCTCTGATAATCTGAAAAAATCCATAGTGACAGGCTCAGATCACAAGTTCTGGAGGCATCTCTAAGGCTGAAGGAACTGTGCTTTTATTTTGGTGCAGTAAATGAAACCTCATGGAAAGCTGAGAAAAAAGAATGGGGCATGTTCCATCTGGAAATGTAGAAAGACTTGCTGGAGATAAACCAACTCAGGATTTCTCAAAATATCCTCTATTCAGATCATGTTGTGACATCTGATATGTACCCATGGGCAATATCAAGGTTGGAATGAGCTAAAAGAAGGCCAGACAGAAGCTGGGATGGCAGAGAAGACCGAGGAAAACATGTCCTGGGAGGTACTGGCTCAATTCTGGCATTTCTGCTGATTTTATTGAACCAAAGTGGACATCTCAGTTTGGCAAAATGGTGATAGTGCTGCTGACTTTCCTAGTGGAGAAGGCAGAAAAGGTGAGGTTATCAAGTCATCTTTTGGAACAAAACCCCAAAGAACAGTTAATTAAACAAGGTAGAATTTTTTCTCTCCCATGGAAACTTCTGAGCTTAAGCAACTCAGAGCTATGCAGCAGCTACAATGTCATTGACCCAATTGCCTTTTCCTTGTTGTTCTGCCATCTCTGGGCATTGCCCTTATCTTCATGGTGGGGACTACCACATTTATATTTAAGCCAGAAGAGGAAAAGAAGGCACTTAGCTTTCAAGCTTACCTTCAGGAAGCTGCACACATACCTTCCATTTGCCTCCCATTGGCTGGAGCTTAGTGCTATGGCCACACCTCAGTGCAAAGGAGTCTGGGAAATGTGGTTGTGAACTGGGTGGCCATGTCCCAAATAAAAATTTTACAGCTAGGAAAGGAAAGGAAAAAGGATATAAGGGGGTAGTTAGCATCTCTGTCACAAATTGACTGGGGGGCTTTATATCAAAAAGCTTTGTAAATATGATAGTTTGTCCTTCAAAACTGCCCCAGGAGAATCCTTCAAAACTGCCCCAGGAGAAGAAAACCAAGCAAGAATTGAGAGGATTTTTGCCAGGTCTTCACATGTTTTGTAAACAGACCAATGAAAACTTACCCTAGAAAGAGTATAAAGCCCAGTGATAATAAAGAAGGCATAATTGTGTGGTAAAATACAAGTGTAGCAATTCTGAAATATACATCGGAATGTAGCATCTACCAGGTAATTTACCTACACTGACTACTGCTTCCTACTTTCATCATTAACCACTTGGAATTAACTATAAAGTAGGCCTATTGTGCAGACTAAATCTAGAAATATCAGTACACACTCTGTACTAATACTAAGCTCTGTAGATACTAAACCTGTGGCAAGCACTTATTTACCCAATTCATACGAGGGGGACCCAAAAACCCTGGAATTTGTTTATAGAAAATTGTGTATATATTCTTACGTGTTTCAACTTTGGTCACCTTCGAAGTACTCTTCATTTGATGCAGTACACCTACAAAGATATTTTTTCAATGCTCAAAGCAGGTTTTGAACTAATCGATTTTGATGCCTTTTAGTGCTTCTGCCATTTTTTGTTGCCCCTCTTCCACATCAGCAGAATGCTTCCCTTTGAGGACTTTTTTCATTCAGGGAAACAAAAAAATCACTTGGGGCTAGATTGGGTGAATAGGGAGGCTAGGGCATGGAAGTCATGCCATTTTGGGTTAAAAACTGCTGAACGCTCAGAGCAGTGTGGGCAGGTGAGCTCATGAATCACCACCCATCATGAAATGGGCAAACGTATTGAAAAAGTCTTTTAAAAAATCACCGAAGCTGAATGCAGCTTCTCACAGCAATGCCAGTTGGCACACTGATACAGGTGGGTTCCTAGAACACTCACCTAGTGGGAGAAGCCTGTATTACAAGGGGACAATCTTCCAGATTTTTGGAGTCCCCCCTCATAATTACTGGTTACTTACCAAATGCATCATGCTGTACAATAGGGTCAAAGGCAGTCCCCCGCTCTTAAGTATGAGAAAGATGTACCTCAAGAATTCAGTAATTAAACATTTGCATCTAAGTTAGGATATTTGCTTGACAAATATGTACTGAATACTTATTTTGAGTCAGACACATGGTATTGTGAAGGGTCTGGAGACATGATGATACAGAACTAGACAAGACTCCTTCCCTCAGAGTGTTGTATGTTCTAGTATGAGGGAAAAACAAAAAACAAACAAACAAACAAACAAAAAAAACCAAAAGAGGCAGGAGAGAAGTAAGCAAGGCTGTGCATAGACAGGATACTATGTAGTGATTTAGTGCTATGAAGGAACCAAATAGTCTGATGACAGAGAACTTGGGGAGTGAACAGGAGGTTCAGTGAGGGTCTTTCTGAGGTGATGGCATTTAAGCTGAGACCCAAAGGTAAGAAGCCAGTCATGCTGGAGCGAGGAGGAGAGAGGGGAAACAGCTTGGGGTATTAGTGGGACAGCAAGGGGACAGAGGCGGCTGGAGTGTACCCAGTAAGAGGATGCTAGGTGAGACTGGGAGGACTGGGTTGGTCCCAGTGAGTTTCTGGAAAGGGTGGAGCTTGAGCATGTCCTTGAAGGAAAGGTAAGATTTGAGTGTGAGAATGGAAACCATTTTCAATGCAAGGTGAGCTTGAAGAGCTTGAGCAGTGTTATGTGTAGGTCCAGGGTCGGGGGAAAGCAGGGTTCATATTGAGAGTAGTGAAAGATAAGGCTGGGAAGACAACCTTGGGAAAGATAGAAGGACTTCAAGGCCAAGGGACTTGATTTTCAAAGATAATGTGCAGCCATTTGAGCAGGAAAGAAACTTGATCTAAGTAAGGTTTTAGAAAGATTTCTATGAGCTAGACCAGGGCTTCTCAGTCTTGGCTCTACTAAAGTTTGAGGCTAGATCCCTCTGTCATGAAGGGCTTTACTAAGTGTTGCAGGGTATTTAACAGCATTCCTACCCTGTAGATGCCAATAACACCCCTCCTAGTCATGATAACCCCAAATGATTTCTTATATTGCAGAATGTCTCAGGTATGGGAAGGGGGGCAAAATTACTTCTGGTTGAGACCAATGCTTTTGTTTTTTTATGGTTTATTTTTATGCTTTTTAAATCAGGTTTAGAACATGAATGATTAACTTGATAATTCACTTGCCTCTTTTCAGTATGGCTTTGTGAACATAGAACCTGGAAAGTTAAGAAATAGGAAGGGCCCTGGCTGGTAGCACAGTGAATAAGGCACCAGCCTGCCAACCCAAAGGTTGCTGGTTCAATTCCCCCAGCCAGGTCAGTGGCTGGAGGCAGGTGAAAGGCAACCACACATTGATGTTTCTTTTTCTCCTTTCCTCTCTGTCTAGAAATAATAAATAAAATCTTGGAAAAAAGTAATAGAAAGGCAACCGTTTTCTAGTTATTGAACATTATTTGATTCAGTTTAAGAAAAGTTCATACAAAGTTTGTTCAAATGCATATAATTCACTCTAAAATAAGGGGTTACGAGCTCTAAGGGATCTTTCTTCCACACTTCAGCCCTTTGACTTTTTTGCTGTCCTTTCAAGCTGTCCCTTTCTTCTCAGGTAAGTAGGCACCCATGGCAGCCCCTGACTCTGGGAGGTGGGAGAGGTGGGGCACACATGGAAAGGCCCTTTTCCAATGAGATGTATACATTGAGCTGAACAAAAATTAATGAGTATTGTTTTGAAATACAGTTTTCTGAGGCTCTTAATTTTTTCCCTATTAATGGATGTTACTAAAAGGGAGACACTGTGATCAGGTGGGCTGAGTCCGAACAGACTGCAGCCTTGAGGTCTCTAAATTTAAATTAGCTTTATGGGAACTCTTTGTAATTAATCACCCTCCTCTACTAAAGGATATTTGAAAGATATGTAAAAGAATTTGAAGAAATCCAGAGAAAATATTTTAAAAATATCTATCTTCCTATGTCTTTTAAATAGTTTACTGGGTGAATAGTGTCCCTCCAAATTTATGTCCGCTTGGAACCTCAGATTTGGAAATAGAGTCTTTGCAGATAAAATTATTAAGATGAGATCACACTGGATTAAAGTAGATCCTAAATCCAATGGGTGATGTCCTTAAAAGAAGAGAGGGAACACACAGACACACTGAGAAGAAGGCTGTGTGGAGATGGAAGTAGAGATGGGAGTGACATCTACAAGCCATGGAACAACAAGGATTGCTGGGCGCTACTGGAAGCTAAGAATAGACAAGGAAGTATTCTGTCCTACAAGCTTTGGAGGGAATATGGCCTGGTGACACCTTGACTTTGAAGTTTTGGCTTCTATGACTCTGAGAGGATAAATTTCTATTGCTTTAAGCCATTCAATTTGTAGTAATTGTAGGCCTGGGAAATGAATTCAAATGGTAATTTTATAATTGCATTTAGTTTTTAATTAACATTTGAAGTTTACTAGTTCCTGCTTTAGACTCCCTGCTTCTCTGAACTGGGAGTAACTTGCAGCAAATGGTCAAGCTTTGGCTCCATGCTTTGCCTCTGCTGGATTGGCTTTGAATGTGACCATTAATTCAAGTTCAGTTCTAACTGTACCAAAAAAACAAATAAATAAACAAAATAAAAACAAAAACACCACACCCAAGAATTCTATGTGACAAGCGGCTTTTCTTCCAAAGCCTGCACATGGCAGTAATGCTTCGTTCAGACAACAATCTAAGACAAGAGAGTTGGGCAGCTGTCTGTGGTGTGGGTAATGAATCCCAGTCTCCCAAACAAAATTAGTGACCTCGCCAAGGGGAGCTCAGTGAAACCTTAAATTAAAAGGGAAACAGGGTGGCTTCTAGGTCAGATCCCAGAGAAAAACACTGGGAGGTGAGTCCGTAGGTAATGACTGTGGAAATAGAAGGAAGGACTGAAGGGTGAAGTGGCGGGGAGAGAAGGGGCAGAGAGAGAGAAGCAGGGCAGTGGAATCCTTTCAAGAGGAGAGGGGACTGATCTTCATTTACCATAGGCAAAAACAAAAGAAGGAGATTACACAACATATTTTAATGATAGTGTTTCTGTCACTCACCCTGGTAGTGGTAATTATGTCTATTATGCAGATTTGGTGGCGAAGATACCCTCCTGTGAGCCCTGCTCCCAAGGGGGATTAATGGGGAGAGCAGGAGAGTGGGAGGGAGGGTTAGCGTCACCGAATAGAGCCTGGGAGGTCTGAAAGTTCTCATGTATGATCCTGCAAATACAGAGTTTCTTTTTTCCTTTTTTTTTTTTTTTAATTAAAAAAAAAAATAAGCTATTTAACTTAACTAAAGCAGGTAGACATTTTTCTTTTTTAAGCTGGGTCCTAAATTTATTTTTCTGTTCTTAGAGGGGCTAGCCATTTGCCTGGCTTAATCTTTAGCCAGGAGCAAATGATTTACATACAAGTTTTTGGTGGATAAAGAAGTGAATGTCTTGTCCAGAGAACAAGTTAGAAGGTTATCTAAATTTAAGGATGGGAGAGGGGGTGAAGCAGGGTTGTTGAGTGAGAACAAATGATTCCCAGGTCAGCCAGAGAACCAACATTGCCTGCTGTTGGTTTCTGAAACTTGAGCCTCATTCAAAAGCATTTATTCAGTGCCTACTGTGTGTCAGCCACTAGTATAGGGGGTTTGAATATAGAAATTTTAAAAAGTAGTTCACTGTTTAGTAGAAAAATCTATGGGTAAATTATCCCTTATTCACTCATCAGATATTTAGTCTCTTCAATGTGCCAGACACTGTTGTAATGTTTAGGGTACAAGGGCAAAGGGAGCAGATGAAGGTTCTGCTATCTCTGGGTGAAATAGTGGGGACTGGTGGATAGAGGAAGTATTTATTTGGCCTGGAGGAATCAGGGAAGCTTTTCAGCACATCTCACTGTAAAAGCTGAGAAAACGCTGGTCTTTTAACTGTGACTTTGAAGTTTTTTCAATGTTTTTATATGACAGTCATCACCATTGCACTTACCAATAACCCAAAAGTGACCTGGCAAAAGAAACACAGCAGTTCAACAAACTACATTTTTATTGGTATATTTGTTATGCAGTTACAGTTGTCCTAAATTCTTTTTCCTTTGCTCCCCTCCACCCAAGCCCTGCTATTCCCTACTGCAATCCTCAGTTGTGCATGTAAATTCTCTGATTTCACCCTTTCCTCTATTATTCTTATCTTCATCCTATCTATATTGTACCCACCAACTGTTTTGTAATCCCTGTTTCACCCCTTTCCCCCTCCCAGCTGATAATCCTCCCAATGATCCCCATACCTATGTTTCTGATCGTATTCTGGTTGTTTGCTTAGTTTGTTTAAAGGTCTATTGTTGATAGTTGTGAGTTTGTCATTTTAATGTTCATAGTTTTGACCTTTTTAAAAATAGGTCTTTTTAACACTGCGTATAAGGGCTTGGTGATGATGAACTACTGTAGCTTTATCTTGTCTGGGAAGCACATTATCTGCTTTTCCATTCTGAATGATAACTTTCCTGGATAGAGCAATCTTGGTTGTAGGTCCTTGCCTTTCATCACTTTGAATACTTCTTGCGAGGCCCTTCTTGCTTGCAAAGTTTCTTTTGAGAAATCAGCCTTATAGGAACCCTTCTGCTTTTCTCTTGCTGCTTTTAAGATTCTCTCTTTATCTTTAAACTTTGGCATCTTAATTTTGATGTGTCTTAGTGTAGTTCAGCTTGAATCTAGCATGTTTCAGACTCTCTGTGCTTCCTGGACTTATATGTCTATTTTCTTCATCAAGTTTGGGAAGTTTTCCTTTGTTATTTTTTCACACAAGTTTTCAATTTCTTGCCCTTCCTCTTCTCCCTCTGGCATCCCTATGATTCAGATGTTGGCATTCTTAAAGTTGCCTCAGAGATTCCTAAGCCTTTTCTCATTAAAAAAAAAATTCTTATTTCTACGTTCTGTGCGGCTCGACTGTTTACTTCTTCCTTATGTTCCAAGTAGTTGATTTGGGACATCCCTTCACCATTGGTTTTGTGTGTATTTTCTTTTGTTTCACTTGGCCTAGCCTCCACTTTTTCCCTTATGTGTTTACTATACTCAAGTATATCAGTCAAGTCTGTGAGCATCTTTATTACCAGAGTTTTAAATTGTGCATTTGTCAGGTTGGCTATCTGTTCATCCATCAGACTGGCTAATTCTTTGTCTCTTAGTTCCACCACTGGGACCTTGATATTTCTCCTTTTTTGAGTCATATTTCTCTGTCTCCACATCTTGACAGGCTTCAGTGTATCATTTCTTAGGTAGAACTGTTGCATCTGTTATGTTGTAAGGGGCGGGGCCTTAGGTATTCATCAATGCAGTGTGACCCATTTTACCAAGTTGTGGTGCTGTATGTAGGGGAGGGGTCTGAGAGGGAACTATAACACTCGCTCTGTACGTGCCCCCTTTTCAGGCACTTTTCTTGCCTCCCGTATGGAACTAGCTTCTCTCCAGCTCTGTGGTTTTCAGAGTGGATAGGTTCGTGGATGTTTCAGGACTGTGGAGGCCTCTAAACAAAAGGACTGTTCTGTTATACTGATAGTGCCCCAACCCACACTGGTTTTCAGTCAGAAGATGCAATGTGGCTTTATTTTCTCCCCTGGGTCTGGAACTGTGAGGCATGAGATCTGGTCTGGTGCCAAGAGCATTCAATAGGTGTCCCTACTGTGACTGCTCTTTTTGCCAGCTGACCCCTGCTGCTCTCCTGCTTGTACCACTAACCTATGTCAGCAATCTACTTGGCTAACTGCTTCCTCTGTGTTCCAGCTTTGTCCCTCCTACCTGTCCAGATAAGCCTTCCTTCTGTCTTGTGTTTGTTGGACTTCTGTGCTGTTCACCTTTCTGGAATTTCTGGATGACTAGTTTTGAGGTAGATTTACCTGTTTCAGGTTGTGAAGAGAGATGTAGTGTGTCTCTCTATGGCTCCATTTTGGATCTTTCTCAAGAAAGTACATTTTAAGATGAGGCTTTTTTATGATTCATCTTCTCAGCATCTATTATTTTCTGCTATGCAACCTCATTTATCCTCTAAGTGTCAACTGCCTCCTGCTAATTGATGACCCCAAATTCATGACCCCTGAGCTCCAAGCCCTCTACCTGCTGGTTTGATATTTCTGCCTCCCACATTGTTTCTGGTACATCCCAGACACCTTCCCCTGTCTGGAGCCATCTGACATTCCTATCCTCCCTTCCTCTATGCCAAATCATTCTCTGTACTGTCTCTTTTCTCTTCACTGTTTGGGACTGACTTTCCCTGTCCCTAGGGCCAGTACAAAAGCCTATCCTTTTCTACTCAGGTTTTGTATTTTCCCATGACTTGAATCAAGGGAAGATCTAGGTGATTTCCCAGCATCCTCTGGGCCTTCCCCACACCAACATGGCACTTAGTACCATGCACTTGGCACGTGGTGTGGAAAGAGAGAGGAAGAGACTCCTTTTTCCTGGTCACTCCTCAAGGGGTTTTCTTCACTAGCTCTGGCCACCTTTGCCAGGAAATTCAGGTGGGTTCCCTCCAGCTCCAGTGGGTTTTCACTTCTTAGGCTGTGAGGATCCCATAGAAATCCCCATCTGAGAACTCAACAGAAAAAACAGTTTAAAAGTGGCAGAGGTGGAGATGAGAGAGGAAGAAAGGGGAGGGGCCTCCCATTCTACACACTCCCTACTGCCTTCAGAGGTAGTGGGCTTTTGGCAAGTGGGGGTCAGACCACTTTGTCTTCTCTGCAGGATTCCCCTCTTGCTGTGGGGCTCCCCTATTTTCTGTGAAGACAGAAGCTGGAGATTTGGCCAAAGTAAGCTTTAGTGGTGTGAGTAGCACAGTGCTTGTCACACTTTTGCTAAATGAGCCATGTTAACCTAATACTTGCAAGTAGGCTCCTTTTGCACCAGGGCTATGACCAGATCCAATGAGGACAGACTTGTAAACTGGGCTTTTTGTTTTCACTGTTACTCAGCTGAGCCTGACTCCATGTCCACCTCCTGCCTCCCCACCACTGCTGCAATGTAGAAGTCTGAGGACCGTAACCATTTCACTAGCTGTCCTCCTTCAGCCTGGGCATGCATTTTTAATTCACTTTTCTACTCAGACTCAGGTGACACAGCCCGCTCGCTTCCCTGTCCTTGTGGTGCACAGCTGAGGTCAGCTTTGTGCTGTCACTCCACATGGAGGCGTGCTCTCCAGCCACCTCCCTGCCAAGAATCACTTGCTTATTGGAACCTATATGAAATATTTCAGGCTTTTAAAATAGTCATGAAATAAATTTTAATTTTAGTATTGTCATCAAACTGTTGAAAGAGTTTTTGTAGTTTACTATACCCAGGACCCCAGTCTTATGGCTGATGAAATGAAGATTGGGAGGTCACATCACTAAGACAGTAAGTCAAAGTAGACCAATCTAAGAAGCAGAAACAAACAAGAGTCACCTAAAGTGGGGAGACAAAGAAATAAACCCTCAGTGAAAGGAAAGGAAGAGTACTAAATGAAATAGAGGCAAGCATACCATCAGAAATGGAATTCAAATAATGATGATAGAGAAGCTCAATGAGCTCAGCCAGCTCAAAGAAAACTACAAAGAACTTCAAAGGAACTATAAAGATCTCCAGGAAAGCTACAGTGAACTTACTGAGAACTACACCAGCATGGAAAAGGACATAGAAACCATCAATAAGATCCAGGAAGAAATGAAGAATACAATTTCTGAATTGAAGAACCCAATAGAAGGAACCAAAAGCAGGCTAGAGAAAGCAGAGGATCAGATCAGTGAGCTGGAGGTCAATGTAGAAAAAAATTCCCAGGCAGTGCAAAAAATTGAAAAAAGACTGAAAAAGAATGAAGAGGTTTTAAGAGAGCTGCAGGACAACATGAAATGTAATAACATCCATACCATGGAATTACCAGAAGGAGAGGAAGAGGAGCAAGGGATAGAAAACCTGTTTGAAAAAGTAATGACAGAAAACTTCCCTAACTTGAGGGGAGAAAAAGTCATGCAAGTGCATGAAGCACAGAGGTTCCCAAGGAAGGTGAACTCGAAAGGGCCCACTGCAAGACACATCATTAAAAAGGCAAATTTCAAAGACAAGAAGAGAACCCTAAAAGCAGCAAGAGAGAAGCAGCTAATAACATATAAGGGGGCTCTGGTAAGGTTATCAGCTGATTTCTCAATGAAGCACAACAACCCAGAAGGGAATGGCAAAAACAAACAAACAAAAAACAAACAAACAAACAAACAAACAAACAAAAAACATTCAAGCAATGAAACACAAAGATCTACAACCAACACTATTCTATCCAGCAAGGTTCTTATTCAAAATGAAAGGTGAAATAAGGAGTTTCCCAGACAAAAGAAGGTGAAAAGAATACATTTCCACCAAACCAGCATTGCAAAAGATGCTAAAGGGTCTGCTCTAAAAAGATGAAGAAACAGCAGTTCCAGCAAGATAGTATAGGAATAAGTTGAGCTACACCACTCTCATCCCAGGTTGCATCTGGAACTACTTTTTTTGGAGAAAAAACCAGCTGGAAAGAAGTCCTATAACCAGGGACAGAACAGAAGAGAACGCTTCATCACAATGTGACTGCCTAGCAGTTCCTTAACCTGACAACTGATAACAGTCTGATTGGATTATAATGAAACCTAAAAAATGGGGAGAAAAAGAAACAGTCCATCATCAAAAGGAAAGTAGGAATCCCCAGAAAGATCACTAAATGAAACAGAGGCAAGCAAACTATCAGATATGGAATTCAAAATAATGGTGATAGAAAAGCTCAATAAGCTCAGCCAGTTCAAAGAAAACTACAAACAACTCCAGGGGAACTACAAACAACTCCAAGGAAGCTACAAGGAACTTACTAAGAACTACACCAGCATTGAAAAGGACATAGAAACTATCGGTAGAGCAAGGAGGAAATGAAGAATACAATTTCTGAATTAAGAATTCAGTAGAAGGAATCAACAGCAGGCTAGAGGAAACAGAGGATCGGATCAGCGAGCTGGAGGACAATGTAGAAAAATATTCCAAAACAGTGCAACAGAATGAAAAAAGACTGAACAATAATGAAGAGGTTTTAAGAGAGCTACAAGACAACATGAAACACAATAATATCCATATCATAGGGATACCAGAAGGAGAAGGGAAACATGGAATGGAAAACCTGTTCAAAAAAGTAATGATAGAAAATTTCCCTAACATGATGAGTGAAAACATTATTCAAGTTCAGGAAGCACAGAGGGTCCCAATGAGGATGAATCCAAACAGACTCACTCTAAGACACATTATAATTAAAATGGCAAATGTCAAAGACAAAGAGAGAATCTTAAAAGCATCAAGAGAGAAACAGCAAATAACATATAAGTGGGCTCCAATACAAGCCAGCAGGGAATGGCAAAAAATATTCCAATGAATGGGAAGCAAAGTCCCGCAACCAAGAATGCTCTACCCAGCAAGGCTCTCATTCAAAATGGAAGGAGAAATAAGGAGTTGCACAGACAAAAGAAGACTAAAAGAATACATCTCCACCAAACTAGCATTGCAAGAAATTCTAAAGGGTCTGCTTCTAAAAAATGAATAAACAGGGAGAGACAGAGAGGAACACAGGTACAAAGGGGGAAAATGGCAATAAATAAGTATCAATCAATAATAACCTTAAATGTAAATGGATTAAATGCCAGTCAAAAAACATAGAGTAGCTGATATATAAGAAAACATGACCCACATATAGGCTGTCTTCAAGAGACCCACCTAAGAACAAAAGATCGACACAGATTGAAAGTGAAGGGATGGAAAAATATATGTCAAGCAAATGGCCATGAAAAAAAGGCTAGCAATACTCATTTCAGACAAAATAGATTTTATGATGAAGGCCATAAAAAGGGATAAAGAAGGACATTTCATAATACTTAATTAAGGGAACAATCCATCAAGAAGATAGAACTCTGGTAAACATATATGCACCCAATGTAGGAGCTCCCAAATATATAAGGAAAATCTTGGAGGACTTCAAGAAGGATACAGACAGCAATACACTAATAGTAGGGGATTTTAATACCCTACTATCAACAATGGACATATCTTCCAAACAAAAAATCACCAAGGATGTTGTGGCATTAAACAACACTCTAGAGGAAATGGACCTAACTGATATATACAGAGCCTTTCATCCCCAAAGAAGCAAAATATACATTCTTTTCAAATGCACATGGAACATTCTCTAAGATAGACCACATGGTAGGTCACAAAATAAGCCTCCACAAATACAGGAAAATTGAAATCATACCAAGCATCTTCTCAAATCACAATGGATTGAAACGAGAAACCAACCTCCAGGGAAAAAACTAAAAACACTCTAACTCATGGAGACTTAATAACACACTTTTAAGTAATGAATGGGTTAGCAATGAGATCAAAGATGAAATCAAAAAGTTTCTGGAAATAAATGACAGTGAATACACAACAGCCTAAAACCTATGGGACATAGCAAAGGCAGTCCTCAGAGGAAAATTCATAGCAATACAGGCCTACCTAAAAAGCTCAGTAGAAGCTTATACAAACGACCTAACCATAAAGCTGCAAGAACTAGAAAAACAACAACAAACAAAGCCCAGAACAAGTAGAAGGAAGGAAATAATCAAGATCAAAGCAGAATTAAATAACTTAGAAACTAAAACTACAATTCAAAAAATCAGTAAGTCCAAGAGTTTGTTCTTTAAGAAAAGAAATTGACAAGCCTTTAACCAGACTCATTAAGAAAAAGAGATAGAGGACCCAAATAAACAGAATCAGAAATGACAGAGGAGAAATCACAACTGATACTTCAGAAATACGAAGGATTGTAAGAAATTACTACAAACAACTATATAATAAGAAATATGACAACCTGGGTGAAATGGACACATTTTTGAAAATGTATAATCTACCAAAACTGAATCCAGAAGAAGCAGAAAGCCTGAATAGACCAATAACAACTAGTGAAATTGAAGAAGTAATAAAAAATCTCCCAAAGCACAAGAGCCCTGGACCAGATGGATACACAGGTGAATTCTACAAAACATTTAAAGAAGAACTAACTCCTATCCTTCTCAACCTATACCAAAACATCCAAGGAAGAGAGAAGACTCCCAAACTCTTTCTATGAGGTCAATATTATTTTAATCCCAAAACTAAGTCAAGACACAACTAAGAAAGAAAATTATATGCCAATATCTCTGATGAACATAGATGCTAAGATTCTCAACAAAATATTGGCCAACCGTATTTAGCAGTACATTACAAAGATCATACACCATAAGCAAGTGGGTTTCATCCCAGGGATGCAAGGATGGTACAACATTTGCAAATCAATAAATGTAATACAACACATCAACAAATTGAAAGACAAAAACCATATGATCATATCAATAGATGCTGAAAAAGCATTTGATAAAGTACAGCAACCATTTATAATAAAAACACTCAGCAAAATGGGAATAAAGGGAGCATACCTCAACCTCATAAAGACTATATATGAGAAACCTGAACAAGTGTTGGCGAGGATGCGGGGCAAAGGGAACCCTCATACACTGTTGGTGGGAATGCAGGCGTGTGCAGCCACTGTGGAAAACGGTATGGGGTTTCCTTAAAAAACTAAAAATGGAACTGCCTTTTGATCCAGCAATTCCACTACTTGGACTATACCCAAAGAATCCTGAAACACCAATTCTTAAGAATCTATGCACACCTATGTTCATAGCAGCACTATTTACAATAGCCAAGTGCTGGAAACAGCCTAAGTGCCCATCAGTGGATGATTGGATCAAAAAACTATATAGCAGAAAGAAAGAAGGAACTTGTACCCTTTGCAACAACATGGATGGAACTGGAGAGTGCTATGCTTAGTGAAATAAGCCAGTCAGTGAAGGACAAATATCATATGATCTCACCCATTACGGGACAATAATGAGCAAAACTAACAACAAGCAAAACAGAACCAAGTGTATGAATACAAGGAATAGGCCTTCAGTGGTCAAGGGGAACGGGGTTGGGGGGAGGGGGGAGGCAGAGGCAAAGAAGGGGAGCAGGTTAGACAAGAACCTAGTATAAAGGAACCATGGACATGGACAACAGGTGGGATTGA